>CANTFL010000479.1:0-146446 GCA_947650285.1 Hyaloperonospora brassicae | reverse complement strand
ATGCAGTTATATTAGCATAATTGAATTAAGTCAAACGAAGAGACAGTAGTTAAAAGACTTAATTATATTAATATAACAGTTCTACTTTTACCCTACCTACGCTTCCTCGCTTGCCACGTGTACGTCCGTCGGGGCACCCAAATCTCTTGCGTTAAGTTACGCAAGGGTGTGCCCCGTTACAATATGCAAAGCGCAATGTATTTGCTTTAGCAACCAACCGTTGAGCGCTGAGTCGAAGCGATCGATGGTTGTGTTGGTACAAAAGGATGGGCAAATCGTCAATCATGAAGATGAAAACCTTTGGGATGTGCTGCAGTATGAGTTTTGGACACTTCATACGATATATTGTGCGAGATCACTGACCCATCATTTTTGCACTGATATTCATCCAGCTATCGAATGGTTCTCATTTGCCATGATGATCCGATTTGTCGTTCCTAGTCGCAGAGCA
This sequence comes from Hyaloperonospora brassicae, assembly GCA_947650285.1. Taxonomy (NCBI): domain Eukaryota; phylum Oomycota; class Peronosporomycetes; order Peronosporales; family Peronosporaceae; genus Hyaloperonospora; species Hyaloperonospora brassicae. Next base: position 145,995 of record CANTFL010000479.1, on the reverse strand, counting down.
AATTTCGCAAACTATGTCTGTGTCGTCGTTGACATATGTACAGGCAGGACATACCCACACACGGGTTCTGTGACCGCCTCGCATGGCCAAAGCTCGATCTTCACAAGCCGCAGATATAGACGAAGCATCACTGCCTATGGATGGGTGCGAGTGAAAGACGGAATTCACAAAGCCCACCTCACGCTCTTGACTATCGTCCACCACGAGATCATCGGCAGCATCTTCGGACACCCGCATGAACACAGCGTCTCCTGCTTTAATCCTAGTAGCACACAGCGACAGCAAAGTCAGCTAGAACAATTCATCCACCCTAGAGAAGATCGAACGCACCCCAACTCTTTGAGCGTACGACAATTTTCCAGAGCAGCACCCCTGTAGTACAAACGTTGACACATGGGAAGCGCATCGATTTCAGCGTAAATTTTCGCCTTCAGCATGTACACGGTATCTGTGGCGTTAGCTGTTATTGGCCTTGTCCACGCTGAACCTGGACGAGCACGCCTGGAACGTCGTCGACCACACGCTTTCTCATCCAGCGTCAAATTCTCCCTTGTTGGGACAACCTGACTGTCGTCTAGTTGCTGAATGTTCACAACACAATTTATGAAATTGACAAGCTCGTCGCGGTATCTTTCGTTTGAGCTTGCCTGACATTCCGCGCAGATTACAGTATTGTCCATCGCTTCTTGGCTGACCAGGGGCATAGTACCGTCAAGACGACCATCACTGCTCACATGTCGCTCACTATCAAGCTGCAGAGAGGCTAGCGAGCACTTTCGCCAAACCACATGAGATGCCTCTTCCCCGGACTCTGGAACGGTAGTAGCAACGAGAAGGCCGTAATACAACGGCATCGCAGGGGCGCCATAACGCTCAGCCAAAGCTTGCATTTCACCCATAGACACGAACTCCACATCTAACGAGCTCACATCGACGACTTGTCCCTCTTGTGCTGTCAGCAAGCCTGGGGATAGTACCAGTTTCTGGTGCATGCACTGCGGACACGACGACGTCAGCTTCGATGGCAGGGTCTCATCTACGCTGCGAATGTACTTTCTCCACTGTGTTAACCAGCTTCGAGACACTAAAAACATCGGCCTTGGTAGCCTCTTTTCGCCTTGTTGTACCGATAGCGACGCCTTCTCGGATCCTCTGCAGTCTTGAGCATCGGACTTGTCGAACACATCGCTTAGTCGAATAGTCCCCCTTTCGGTTTTGCGGCGAAACAAAGACTCCAAAGCAGTAACTGACATTATCTCGTCACGCACACCACGCTCCACCTCAATGCACTTCTTACTACTCATGTCGTCGATCTGGCATTGCAGACATGGGTCAGTCGTTGATGCATCGTACACGGCATGGCATGGATATTTACTGCTAAAGTGTGCCCACGTTTCCGCCGATACCGGTCGGTATGATCGCTTTTCCAATGTAAGATTGCCATGCAGACACGTGATATCTTTGTTGATCGGGTTTCGCCACACTTCCGTTTTGTCGCAAGCTCCACTCGACCCACTACTGCCATCAACGCTTCCATCTCTTTGGGCCGCATAAAAGACATTCAGCTCTGGATGAACCGGCACTTTTCCTCTCTTGTTTTTCAAAACTGCATGCGTGAGCTCTTTACGTAACATCTGAAGATGACTTTTATAACTTCTTAACCACGCTCGGCTCATCAAGTAAGCATTTCCAGCAGCATATGCAGCCGTCGCACTTGGAGGAATGTCCTTCAGCAGCACAAGCTCCTCATCAACTCGATGCAAGCGACCGGAATGCTTCGAGAGCTTGTTCTTGAACTCATTTTCACAAATGGTGCATCGATAGGAAGCGGCTTCAAATACTCTCGTATGCGCGTGGCCCCCACGGGCTGACCATGGTGTGACGCCACCGTTTTCCTTGATGTAAGCATACAAATTGGCCGATATGCGCTTCAGCCTATGCGCATTTTCGGGTGCGAATCGAAGAACAGGGGAGGTAGGCTTCTTCTCATGGCACCTTGCGCCAAGGTCGACATCACAGGAGTGCGCACAGCAAATAGATCCCACATCAATTGGCTCCGTGAAAGGTATGTCGTCACCACGCAACTCGCCTGCCCGAGCCGTTCTCGCTTTGGCATCTGCATCATTGGAATCCAGACGAGAATAATACGACAAAGGCGTCTGTCCAAAAAATGTCACGTCATCGTCGTGGAAGCGAGCACAACTTACTTTTCTGGTGTCCGGGCAATATAGAATGCATTCACCGTCACTCTTCTCGCCCGATGGCGCAGCATCTACGTAAGATGGATCAACGATAACGCATTCGTTGTTGTCACTATCTTTACCTCCTCGTTTGCCGGATGTGCTTGAGTTTAGCACTTGCTGATTCGACGATGCTTCAATGTTAGATGCATTGCGTGGCGAAATAGACAACATACTAACCGAATGGTCTAGCTTTTCCCCCGTCACCCAGCAACGTAACCATTCAGTGTCCACCCAGTAAAATGAAGATTCGGACATGCCTGGAAAAGGCTCGTTTTCTTCAAAAAAACGTTTATACGCGTCGAGTCGCTCCTGAATGCGAGCCTCCATTCCACTCACTTTACGAACGTACTCAGTTACCTCAGCACTGAAAGATGCATTGAGTACTTCCACTTCGTTTCGGCACCTTTTGGAAGGCAACGGAATCTCGTTCGTACCACTAGGGCGGCCACAATTAGTACTTGCTGGATCATCTCGAACATAAACAAGCATGTAGATATCTCGCGAGCATATTTTCGCACCATGACTGTGCACTTTTATCGTTTCTGACTTGGTCATATTGCTCACCACTGCATCATCAAATTCGAACCACTCCATCACAGATTCACTGTCGTCGCTATGCATCCGTTCGACAGGGTAGGCTACGGAAGCAGTGTAATGCCCAACGTGCGCGCTTTTACCTCGATGATTCAAATAGCCTTGTAAACGGTAGACAACATCGGCAGATTCGTCAAACGCCTCTGTCTGACCATTGCGACGCAGCAATTCGGTCAGGTTCAGGGTCACGTCAGCTTCAATAGCATCCTGTGAACGTTACGTGTTATCATGAATGCATTAGATACTCTTCTCCCCACTATATGTCACACGCCTTCCGGACGCACCGTCAACTTTTTCTTCCGTCCGGCATTCGCGTCGTAGACGAATCGCATGAGCTGAACCATTAACGTTGCCGGCAGTGCTCGTGGATTCAGCTCCAGAAAGCGCTCAGCACACTGCTTTGTGTTGCATTGTTCGCAGAAATACTTATTCTCTCCTTCCAGCACCTCTGCTGCTAGATAGGATCGGATGCAGTCCTCAACGCTCTTATGCCCCTTGATGTTCAGCGATATTTCGTAATACGAAGACGGCCGCATGGATTTGTGCTTGCAATTTAAACACTTGGTCACATAACTCATTTGCCCTTGGAAGATTTGATCGACCAAGTCCCACTGCCTCGGCAATTTGGATTGTCGAAAGATTGTGCGCAAGTGCGTCAGAAGCAACTTGCTAAATTCCTGCGGCACAACGCAATGCGAACAACCATGCGATGATTAGCACATGACCAGCGGCACCTTCACCCAGTCTAAATTCAACCCTTTCCCAAAAAATCGAATCGAACAAACAGTAAAACCTACAGAAACGAGCAACAAGCAAACAAGCACAGGTCAAGACAGATGTACAAACCTGTGCATCTTGCTGCATGACATTGTTCAGCAACAACGTGGACGTAAACTCGGTAGGGTCATAGCAGCTCTCATTGCCCAATTGCATTTGAGCAAAGAGGTTCTGCAACGCCGTCATCTGGAGCGTCTGTTCTTGGTTTCGTTGCTCATTTCGTGGCTCCCACTCGTACACAGCGTTCCGCAGCCTCAAGTTGGCGAACAAACACTGCAACAGGCTGTTCAAGTAGCACGTGGCGCCCAGATTCCGTAACCCGACCGGCTGCAACGTCTGGTTGACCCATTTGCGCTGTCGGACCCGCGGGTCGTCGCCAAACACCCGCTGAAGGAGCTGTGGCGTCTGCCACACGCCCGCTTGGTACTCGCCCAGGCCGTATAGACAGTTCGGGTTGTCGCTACAGTTGCGCAGTACGCCCGCGTTCTTGCCCCGCGCTGCGTTGCGGCGGTGGTGGTCCGCAAAGCGACACGGCCGCGTCGTGAGCAAGTACGGGTCTGCGAAGCGCTTGTCGTCGTCGTCGTTGTTGTGGTTGTTGTTGTTGTCGCGTTTGCGTTTCGCGCGGGCCATGTCGTGTCTTAATTGTGGCACAATAGAGTCGCGTGATTACGGTCGGTGGGCCGGAGGCGAGAGGAGGCGGCGGGGGCATACAAACAGCGAGTGTCGACGAATTACGCGACTGTTGAGCGTTTCGTGTGCGAGCACTTTTCGTGTCTGGTTTTGTAGGGCGCGTAGAATCCGTCGCGCGACAAAGACCCGATGACGGCTACGCTTTATACGACGGCTCGATCCGTCGTGTTGTCGCCCTATTCGAAACCTGTTCTCTTTTGCTGACCCGGAGTCAAGGCTTGTTATCGCATGACGGGTCGCATGTAGGAGATGGGGGCTGCGAGTCACGCCGTCATCTCACGAGTTCTTCGACGCACGTTTGCCGACAAAGAGGTCGTTGTGCATTGTCTTGTTGGGTACTGCCGATGTCAACGCTGAGCGATGTCAACGCGTGCTAACGCTGTGAGGATGCGAGCTAACATAGCAATGCGCCGACTGGCTTGCGTGTCATGTGCAGCAGCTAAAAAGCGAAACTCAGCAGCTATCATGCTGAGAAGCTGCTGATGGAACTGATCGTACCAACGGAGGTGGTGTGGATCGAAGATCCGATGCGAGCGGGATCAGATGAAGCACAGCTCATTCAGCGCCTTTCAGTGTCGCTATCGGGTGAAGTAGTCCAGTAAACTGGACGTGTTGTACGACGAAGGCGTAGCTAACATGGAGGTTGACCGTGTCGAAAGCGACATGGACTGATCGATAACTGCGCTGACTGGTGCGCTTCTTCGGTCCTGCCTGTTATTGAAGCGCCTAGAGCGATTGACTGGCTACTCGAGAAGGTGCCAATTCTGTTGCACTTGGCAGCATCGTACATACCCTACGGCTTTGAGCGGAACATTGACTGTTCTCATCATCATTATTGCAACGACAATCGATGTCATGATCATCATCAAACTAAACTGACCTGACATTAGCTAAAAAGAAAGACGATGAGTCAAACTTGATCTCTACTATATGCTATAGATGTAGGACGCGCATGGTCGACATCGTCTCGAGCGTAGAAACCTGATGCAAAAGTCATAGAAGCTCTAATAAAGCACTCGAACCGCTTCAAGCGGTCGACTGATGACGTTGCCAACGTAAACATGTCTCGCAAAATCGTCTGTCTACGCCAATACTGTCGTCCGATGGACCAAAAGATGTATTCTACGGTCAACTACAGCGTGTTCTGATGCAAATGCTGCAATCGACGCAGTATCGGTGCGCGGGGTTACTCATTGCAACCGTGCTGTCGAACTTGTACCTCCCCACACTCACATGAGCCCAATTTGCATCTGTCGAGGCAGAAGCCACTGCACCGATTGTGCGACGCAGATAATGGTGTAACGACAAAAGCGACGAGCGACGCTTACCGTCTGCTTACCTTGGACGGCAGTAACGATGCTAACGCAGGGTTTGTATCCGTATCTTCGGACACGAACGTTCCTCTACACGCAAGCCGCAGCGCATCGATCCCGATCAAGCTCCAAGTACATCATTGCTTGTACAATAAGCGGGACTATCATCCGCTCGCGTATGGGACGGTAAAAAGTATCTTGCCAACCCACATGACTGCCCACAACGTTGCCAAAGCTGTACGTACGAACACACGATCTTTGATTAGTTGACGCATGACCTTAGCATTGCGTCAAGCTGTACGTACGAACACACGATCTTTGATTTGTTGACGCATGACCTTAGCATTGCGTCAAGCTGCATGACCTTAGCATTGCGTCAAGCTGCATGTGAGGTGCGGGGCAGTGTGAGGATGATTCATGCTTCGATCCGACGTCGTAACTTGATCTAGACCTCCATCATTGGCCGTCATTATGTAGCGGCGAAGAGATGACTCCGATCGAAAGCGAGTAACCGTCTATCGGTTACAATCTGCTTGGACATTTCTTTGCCTACGACGAAGCCGTAGATTCACAGTACAAACGCCTAGTATCAAGCCACGCGGGCGACCCTGCTGCACCGCAATCGACCATTTCTCACGTACAGTGTTGCCGGTTGGTCCTTAAGAGAAAGTCACAGGCGGCGTAGTGAAGGGCGGGGAGCTTGCAAATGTGCATCGTTAGCATCTGAGCCACACCAGCGTAGCTAGAACAGGCTGCTCACCTAAGAACATCCTGTCAGCGACGTTAGTTTACAACGTTGTTGCACTCATTGATGGTCTAATTAGTGCTTTTCTCACACAGCGTGTTTATGCGATCCAAATATATTGACAAACATACTGCAAATGCCTTCCGCTGTTGCTACTGACTGCAGGTTGCCAACTATCTTTAGGGGTCACGTCAAGCTTGTTTAGTCGAGTCGAGGACGTTCTTCGCGACATCTTGCTGTAAGGATCTAGCAAATGACATGCGATCGAATCGATGCAAAGCCGGCAGATACCTACGGGTGTAGGATATCACAACTAAGTATGATTTTGGTTTCGGACTGCACCATATGTTGCCGACCAGCCTTTATACAAAGCAAGTCGGGTTACGCCCGATCAAGTGTATTTGTGATGACACCATTCGTTACAAAATACGATCCGACACTCTCGAAAGCTTGTCATACGATATTCACGATCATGTTATCTGCACTATCTGCGAACGTGGCGGTGGAATCGTGGCTGACAGGCCTGTTCTTACCATAGAATATGGGATGGTTCTCACATCGTCCAGTGTCCATTAACTCGTGAAGCGTGTCTAAATGTGCGGAAATGCTCATCTCAGCAGTTTCAGCGAGGAGACCTACGAGCCGTCGTGTCTCGAGAACGTGTTGCGAATAAACTTTCGCCATCGGGGGCGAATCGGAGCTTGTGGGTCAGAGCGGCGTTGTTGGAACTGCTCCTTCGTGACAGATAGACGTGACGTGACATGTTCCTCAACTGAGTGGCGGTTGCTTTGCTACAATATCCAACAAAGTTAGTACCCGTCATCGCATGCACCGTTTGCGGAGACATGGCTTACCTGGACATGACGCCATTGATCGGTAGGACCACCCGAACAGGACAAGTTTGCTTGCGCCTGCTGTGCATACTTTTTTTGTGCCTGAGCCTGTTCAGTCTTGCGACCCGCTTTACCTGCCTTTATGTCCTCCGTCCGCATAAGCTCTAGGTACGACGCGCCTGCGCATCGACAGCAATTGTTAGACTGTAAACGTTGACAACAGCACCGTTCGTCCGAAAGATACCTTTGTAACGAAAAACTACACCAGTGTCATTCTGCCACTTCGCGATGCGATTTGCTAAGATTGCAGTGTATTTTGGCAGCTCCCGCTCAATTCGTACGCGCGTTTTCTCGTCTGGCACACCATGTCTGTGCAAAAAAACGACATAATTATTTTCTACAGATCCTGATGGTGCACGCCAGTATGGCGCATGGATCGTACTTCGCGCGAGCTTGTAGAATTTCCTCGCGTTTGGCGATATACTGTCATTCAGGATGCTTTAGGTACATGGGTAAAAGCCATGTAGCTTGGTAACGTACCTGAGAGAGGACCCTCTTCGTGGACAGTTGCTTTTTCAGCCTGTCAACTTCTTTTTCGTGAGCACGGAAAACTCTGTACGACAGCGCCGAGTCCGGAGTCGTCATCGTGGTGGTGAAATACTCACGATCGTCAGATTCGTAGCCCAATAGATTCCAGTATTCAGTAATGGCGTTGCGCAACGTTGCGACTTGGACCACAATAGCAGCAAATCGTTTGTGGTGACGTTGCAGTCTTATCAACTCCGCGTCACACTACGCAGCAGAGCACATGATTAGCTCATTGCAAACTCTTCAAACACTGAAACAGCCTCACCGACGCAATTGTAGCTTTGCCAACTCCATGAATCGTCAATCGAAAACGCTCTTGCTCCTCGTCGGAAATCTGCGGGCAAAAAAGGAATTAAAATCGCGTTTGAGGAAATGGGCAAATGGCCCCAGTCACACTGTTCGTGCTACCTTTAACTCCCGCCACAGATCGTGTATTTGTCCGAGCTTCTCCGTCAGACGCAACTTCCGTGCATCCTTTACTCCTCGCAGCTCGGCAGTCCTCAGAAAAATCTTCTCAAGCATGTCAGTCGACATCTCTCGTTTCTACGAAACACGCATCACATCATCGCACGTTTGTTTACACCAACGCAAGTATTGAGAAACTACAATCCCTTTTTGTAACAGACAGCGCGTTCACCTTCAATCGTGCAGTAAGGTCGTGCGCGAACGTGTCTTTCGTCTCAATCTGAAGCTCTCTAGCGAGCTCCACACACTCACTTACAGCGCCCAGAAGGGCAGCTCTCCGTGAATACTGGCCGATCAAAGAGCCAGGTCACGTTATCACGAAGAACAACAGCAATGACGATGAAGCTTACCACTTCACGCGACTTGCGCTTGATCATGTCGTGTAGAGTCTCTTTGTACTCTTCGCTCAAAGTGGACGGACCAGAAGGCTGGTGCATTTTCACACAAATGCAAAAGACGTGGTGTCGGTCGCGACAGTCATCAAAACTGCCAAAGCTCTCATTCCTCACCAGCTCGGACGTTGTGCCGAGCTTCTTGTCCATTCGACCCAAATGGTCGTGCAGCCTTTCGACGTCAGCTAGTCGTCTGGCGCGAACCTAGACAATAGAGCTCATCTGTCGGCAGCAACAAACGAGACTTACAACGACAAAGCAATGGACGCACCCGATCCAAGAGCTCGAACTCCACTTCGAGTGCTGCAAGTCTATCACGGAGTGCACCGCTGCAGAGCTGGTCGAGCGACTGCACGCACCAGCCGACGGACTGTATGAGGTACCATGGCACAGAAGCATTAGATCGAGACTCGCTACGTTCTTTCCGATCCCAGTCCCTTTGCCGCTCACATCTTTGCCCTGAAGCTGCCCATTGATCCTCTGCACCTCTTTTTCCAGTGCAGTCACTCGTGCGGTAGCAGTCGTGACTTGGTCCCGCCACGTCTCCACTTTGGCTCGGCAGCACTTCTCGACAGTTGCAATCAGCTGTGTCTGTTCCTGCAGCTGCTCTCGCTCCGATAGTCCAAACGTCTGCCACAGCGCACTCAGCTCTGCCAGAGCGTCAGCAACGCGTGATTGCATTGCTGGCTCCATGTGCACGTCAATGGCGTTCTGGCCAGAAAGGTCGCCTTCCATTTTCTTGTTCGCAGTCGGCAGGTCATTGTTTCGAATGTACCCATCGGCGATCGATGCACCTGTCGATGGATCTGATAATAGCTACATTGCGTACACCACACGCCGCGTCGGTGGCCCCGCCAGTGGGGTTTTTACACGCCGAGGTTTTTCACGCGAATCATTGGTTGGTGGTCGTCGCGCACGCGCTCGACGGGGCGCTCGCACAAGTCATCGCTCTCTGAAAAGAACAGGAATCACTCATCGCAACTGCAGCATGGCGACCCAACGGGAGGAGGACATCAAGATGATGCTGGCCGCGCAGGTCCACATCGGAACGCGCAATGCGGACTCGAAGATGGCAGACTACATCTGGCGTCGCCGTAACGATGGCATTCACATTATCAATGTGGGCAAGACGTGGGAGAAGCTTATGCTTGCTGCGCGCGTGATTGTGGCCGTGGAGAACCCCGAGGACGTGATTGCGATCTCGGCCCGCCCGTACGGCCAGCGTGCAGTGCTCAAGTTTGCGCAGCACACGGGCTGCCAGGCGATTGCTAGCCGCTTCACCCCTGGCACGTTCACCAATCAGATCACCAAGCAGTTCCGCGAGCCGCGTCTGCTCATTATCACGGACCCCCGCACCGATTCGCAGGCCGTACGTGAGTCGTCGTTTGTCAACGTGCCCGTGATTGCTTTCTGTGACTCGGACTCGCCCCTGCAGTTCGTGGACGTTGCCATCCCGGCCAACAACAAGGGCAAGCTGTCTATTGGCCTGCTCTACTGGCTGCTTGCCCGTGAGGTGCTGCGTCTGCGCGGCACGATCTCTCACTCTCTGCCGTGGGATGTGGTCGTCGACCTGTTCCTCTACCGTGACCCGGAAGAGCTCAAGAAAGCTGAAGAAGCTCAGGCTACCGCTGCTGAAGAGACGTCGGCTCGCATTGGATGGGGAGATGCTTCGCAGACCCCTGCAGAGCCGTCCCTGTACGCTGCTGAGCCATCTGTCCCTGTTGCGGGTATCCCTGAGTCGACTCCGGCAGCAAACTCGGAGTGGTCTGGCGAAGCTGGTGCCGTGCCGACTGGCTCGAACTGGGACGCTGTGGTCCCTGCTGCTGCGTCGAGCAGCTGGGAGTAAGGTGCTACCGGTTTTGGCTGTGGCGGTCAGTGGATGAGGTGCTGCCGAGTCCACGTGCTTTGCATGCTGCAAAGATCATGTTCTTTTCAATGACGAAGCAATGAAAGTGCGTGTCTTGTAGAATGGACTGTCATCACTGCTGTGGAGAAGTGGACGCATGGAATAGACGACGGTGTTATGCGATGGCACCTGGTTAATGCGACCAAACGCTTCTGATGCAGTGTGCTGACGCGAATAATACATTTGTCAAGACATGTCACTCTCACTCGACTTACCACTGCGCAGTTTGTAGCTCTCTCTTTTCTTCCTTTGCCCAAACGGAAGCAGGTTCGTGCAACCTCGCGTACTGCATACTTCGTGTCCGCCACACTATATTCGCAGCGCAATAACATTCGCCAAAGATCTAGGTTCGAGAGAGAGAAAACAAAAAACCTCACGCAGTCGACATTAGGTACACCAATCGCGCACTAACGACGTCATGAGCGGCGACCAGGACGCAGCGGCCCTCGCGACGCCCACAACAGTCGCCGAACCCGCGACAAAGACACTGGAGGAGAAAGGGGACACTGCGTTTGACAAGGAGGTGCTGTTGCCTGAAGGACCTGAGGCGAAGAAGAAGCCCGTACTGAAGCGCGAAGCCAGCAGTGAGAAGGTGGCCACCGTCGAGCCGAGTGCGCGGGCTGTAGAGAGCCCTAGCCTGTCAGTAGAAACGGCCGCACCAGCTATAACTGTCGAGGAAGAGGACACAGAGTCGGAGCCGGAGCAGCAGCCAAAGAAGCGCGTGAAAACGAGTAAAAGGGGACCGAAGACTGGTGGTCGTCGGAAGAAGACGCCACTGTCGGACGTGTCGGACGACGACGACGACGATGAAGAGCAAAAGGAGGTGGAGCGAAAAGTGGGTGCGCTGAGTGACGAGATCAAGGGCAGGTTTGGGCAGATTGCCTGGGCCAAAATGGGTGGCTACCCGTATTGGCCTTGTATTATCACGGACCCAAGACTGCTTTCAGTGAAGCTACAGGAGACCGCGGTGAAAGCACTGGAGACCAAGTACCTCGTCTTTTTCTACGTGTCGAAGAACTTGTGCGTTCGCGTGGAGCTGCTGTTTTTTGTTGCCCGAAGGAGTGGGAAACGGAAGTTGATGATGGTGCTCATGTGTTTTTGTTGATGTTGCTTTTTGTGTGGCTTGTATAGTGCGCCTGTTTCGTTCAAGTGGATTGAAGCGTGGGATGATACCAAGTTCAAGTACCGAGAAGGGTACCCGGAGAAAGACTCGAAGGCACCCAAGCGACGAGAGAAATTAATGGCGGCCATTGCAGCAGCAGATGTAAGTCGATCAAAGCAGGAGAAGAAGGTATGCGCTCGAGCATCGACTAACGCGTTTCGTCTTTGTTGTTGTTGTGTGGTGAACAGAAAGAGACGAAACTGCCGATCGAAGATCGAGCGAATGGGCTAATGAGACCCGTAGAAAGAGAGAAGCTGGTCGTGACGCCTACGCCGGTCAAACGAAAGCCTGGCCGACCACCTAAGAACAAGACAGCAATCAAGACTACGCCAAAACAAACACAAAAGAAGCGACAACAGAAGGATGATCCAGCAAACGGAAGTGATGCGAAAAAAGCTTCTGCGAATATGGCAGAAGAGGAAGAAGATGCAGCAGGTCCAGCACTTAGCAAGGAAGAGATTAAGGCGAAGGTGGCCAGTCGTAAAATGCCAAAGATGAAAGAAGCTGATGGCGCCGCCAGTGGTACTAGGGTATCTGCCAAGAAGACAGTCAAGACTCCTGCCAAGTACGGAAAGTCGAATGGCTTTGCTGAAATCGATAGTAAGCGGAAGAAGGAAATTGAGCTTGTGGTCCCCCATAAGTCCGTAAGATCAGCCGACATTCGCGAGATAAGCGAGGAAGCTGCGAAAAAGAAACCGGGCACTCTGAAGAGCAAGACAAAGCCCGACAAACGCAAGTACAAGGTGGGCGACCTTGGCGTGTTCGCGAGCAAGATGGCACGGCTACAGGCAAAGGAGTCGGCGCGGAATAATGATGAGCTGGTCGGTATGATGCAAGAGCTATTCAAGGAAACGCTTATGTATCGCTCAGACGTGGAGCGATCGGGTTTAGCTGCTATAATTGCGATATTGCGCAAGAGCTTGAGCCCCACTGTGGGGCATACGGCAAGTGCGCTGAGGAAGCATATGATCAACATCCTGAGCAACAATACCGACAGCACAACTGTCCTCGGCAAGAGACCTCACGATGCTACTGAGCAAGGCACGAAGAAGCGAAAGGCTGAAAACGGTAGTCGTGTGAAGGTAGAGGAGCAGCAGCAAAAGCCTGTGGTTGGGTCTTCTCTTTCCACTACAGCGGACGTGGGTGCCCAAGGACCTTCAACATCGACAAATGTAAATAAAGTAGAAGGGACGTTGCCGAAAGGGGATGCAGTGAAGACGGAGGAAAAAGCGTCTATCCGGCCCGTTGAAGGTGCTGCTGCGAAGAATGCACAGTTGGGGGACATGTCGGAGGGCGCTGAGGAAACTGTTGGAGATGATGGCGTATCATCTGTGGACAAGCAGATGACTTCTCCGTCGACGATGGCAGATAAACATGCAGATAGTGCAGCGAAAGACAACGAAGACATGTTTGAAGCACCAGAACACACAGACAAGAATAGGTTGATCTTCGTGGAAATGCTGAGCAAAATCCTCGATCACGACGGGTCGAGGCGCGCGGACTTGGCGAACGAAATCGAGGTACGATGGCGCGAGATTGTTTGTCAGCGGTGCCACTACGTAGCCACGACGGGGTATGCTAATGCTGAGCATATCGTTATCTTGCAGGCAGCACTGTTTGAGCGATTTAAGGAGAGCAACGACGATTATTTGACTCAAGCGCGTATCATCATATTTGGCTTAAAGGAGAATGCCGCCATGCGAGACCGGCTCTTCTCGGGAGCTTTGCACTGTTTGGAGTTTGCATACGCTGACGACGCGGTGCGTAGCGACGTATTGCTCGTTGGCGGTGGTCTGTTCCGCTTCATGCTCATGCTCTTGTTGTTTGTGCTGCTTAGTTTTTTTGTAAAACGATCGAGTGATCGCACATTGCAGGTGAAAACGGTAAGATGAAGAGCCGTAGGAGCTTCTCCCCCCGTCAGATGCTAGTCTCGTTTGTTCATAGCCTGGCCATATTTGACAAGCAAGCCAATAGTCGTGTCGTCAAATGTACATTGCGTTTGTCGATCGCGTTGGACGACGTGTACGTACGTACGTACGCACGCACTGTCCGTGTACCTCTGCGGGCATCGCGTCAGAAAGATCTGACCCCGTGCTCCCCATCGCGCTCTGAGTGACCTAAAGATTTTCCTATCGAGAAACTCGTCATGGCGCGGGCGCATCTCCTCCTGAGCGCAGAGCTCGAGCGCGCGTTTGCTGACGCACAGAGCGGCAAGTTGCGCTACGTCAAAGTCTCCATCGACGGCGAGTCCTTCGTGCTGAGCGCTGTAGGGCCCGCGTCTGGAGATCCTCGGGACGACGTCGCGCAGCTGGTCGCGTCGTGTCTGCCCGCTGACCAGGCGGCATTTGTCCTGCTGTGTCCCGACACAAACGTCTCAGCTCTGCGGTGGGTCCTCTTGGCGTTCGTGCCCGAGCGCGTGAGCGTGCGCGACCGCATGCTCTACTCGTCTTCCCGTGACTCGCTCAAGAAACAGCTGGGGCTGAACTACTTTTCCGGGGAGTTCCACGCCACGGAACTGGTACAGTGCTACTTAACGCGTCCTTTTTGTAGTAGTTGTTGTTGTTGCAGTAGTTGTTGTTGTTGTTGTTGTTGTGTGTCTGGCTCGATGAATGACACGCGCAAGAGAGGGAGGGAGTTGTTGGAGGAAAAAGCAGACACACCAGATGGTGACCAGGAAGACTGAGAACGTTCCGTGGGGGTGTCTTTTCGTGCCTGCAGTGCGAAGTGACGTGGGCGGCTTTTCGCGCGGCGAGAACGAAACAGGCGGCCGATGCGCCGCTGTCCGAGTCGGAACGGCTGCTACGAGAGGCAGCCATGTTGGAGCGCGACACGAGCGTCAAGTCGAGCGCCATGGGCGTCGTGCCGTTTGAGATCACGCAGAACGTGCGGGAGAAGCTGCAGCTGCTGCAGGACAACAAGTTTGACTGGATTGCTATGGTGACGTGTTGAAGAGAGCGATGCAGCTAGTGCTGTAGCTGCTGTTGTTGTCATTGATTGGCTTGTGTTGTTGGGAAGGCTGGATGGGTCTGCTGACGATCGAGGTGCTGGTGTTTTGTGCGCCTGTCTTGCATCAGAGACTGAGCGACGACAACGTTCGTGTCGAGGTTGTCAAGAGTCTCGAGACCATTGACCTCATTGACGTGCCGAGCGTACTGGATCGTCGCATTCCGAGCTTTGTGGCTTATCGCTACCGTGGCCCGCTGGCTTCTGAAGCTACGTCTGCACTCGGTATGTTGATTGCCTGATCTCTTTTGGTCGCGTAGGCCAACGAGGCACGATGACTGTCTTTGTGTGCGACAGTGTTTCTGTACGTGTGTCCAGAAGACTCGCCCGTGCGCTTGAAAATGGTCTACTCGACGTGCAAAGCTACAGTGCTCTCCGTTGCAAAAGAAGAGCTACACATGACGTTCGACCATACTGTAAGCAGCTGGTCTCTGGCCCTGCACTCGGTGTGAAAACTGATGCAGTTTGCTTGCTGTGTGTAGATTGAGATCAACACCCCTTCCAGTGCAGCCGATGAGATCCGATCGGAGTTGGCGCCGTCGGCAAGTGAGGAGCAGCAAAAGCCGCGGGAGTTTGCGCGTCCTGTTGCGCCTGGAGGCCGTGGACGTGGACGTGGCAGAGGTAGGGGCCCAGGTCCTTCTGTCGCCCACTGAGTCGATCGCAGCATTCGAGTTGACCGCCAGTAGATGGTGAATGACCAGTGCATGTGTGTCAGCTACGATCAACGTTGACGACAATTGCACAGCGCCGTGTAAAACTTCATTGCAAGAACCTGTGGTTAGACCTACCACCCTCTCTCACCTGCGGCTGTTTCTACTTCTACCCGTCGCCTTGCGCACAGACCTCACATGCTGCCTCCTACCTCCTGCCTTTCTTCTTCCCCTTCTTCTTTCCACTACTAGAGGGCGGAGTGGCTCCAACAGCAGCAGCAGCTGCTGCAGCCTTAATCGTCGCCTCTTCGGCCTCTCTCGCTAACCGCACCTTGCGGGACTGCAGCTTGGGGATCAACTCGGCCATCTTGAGCATCAGCGCTTTGCGCGTGGGAAACTCGGCGTTCTCCAACGAGCCGTCTTCACGCACGAGACGCACGCGAATGCGACCAGCGACGAGCCAGTCGCGCGGGTACTTCTTCGACGGCTCCAACACGTGCGGTAGCTGCAAAAACGTGCAGACTTCCGACATTTCCTCGGCAATCGGAGTCTCGCACGCTTGCGACTTGGAAATCCGTCGGCCCTGCTGCACCGTTCGCTTGCTGTCCAAGTAGTTGGGGTAAAACGTATAGAACGTCGTTGTGCGAGTCCCCTCTGCCAGGCCGTACGCGTAAATGGCCTTGGGGCGCATCGGGTCCATGGGCGGGACCATGCCCGGCAGACCGCCCATGCCCGGCAGACCGCCCATACCGGGCAGACCGCCCATGCCAGGCATACCGCCCATGCCAGGCATACCGCCCATACCGGGCATACCACCCATACCGGGCATACCGCCCATCCCAGGCATACCGCCCATTCCCTGCATCATTTCCATCATTTGGGACATATCCGGCATGCCACCGCCCGAGCCGCCAAACATCCCCATTAGGTCCCCCATGTTGGCCCCATTGCGTTGTGGTCTCGAGCGACTTGTCGCTGTCGGCTGGTTCAGAGACACAGCGTTCGAGTCGTAGCGCTCGCCCGCGACGTTGTCCTTGACGCGGCCCTTGCGCACCATAAGTCGACCGGCAGAGATGGGCTCGACGGTCAGTTTTACTGTTCAGTGGGATGACGGGTCTGTCATTGGTGTGGGGGACATGTGGGACGGGAGTACGACGTCACAGAGTTTCGCAATGTTCTGCTGCGTGTGCTAAAATAGTGTGGCACGCAGAAAACTCGCCGAGAACAATTTGTGTGCACGTATTGTCAACGATATTTACATCAAGACAATAGGATAATTGATTGACGACAATTGAGCCAATATGTCATGGAAGAGAAGTGTTTTCACAATTAGACAAATTATGCCAAACGTAGTGAGGGTGTATACTGTGCTTTCCAGTGTACACACCAGCACGTGGACCGCTTACCATCAATGACGACACGATCTATTACAATCACATTCAATATACAATATAAACCAAATTTCTAAAATGGACCCGTCAACGAAGGGCTGTGCATTTTGTCGGACAAAGCGTTATAACCTTTACGACGAAACTCGATGTGGACCCGTCACAATGACTTTCCTAGGCAGGCACATTGCGCCATGATAGTGGTACAGCTCAAAGCTTACATGATGAGTTTATAGCTAATTATTGGCATCCGTACTTTATGGTGACTGAATCTTCTAAAACAAATATTAACGATGTCCGTAAAAGCAATGGAAGTCTTTTGTCCTAGCACGACAGTTCGATCATCGAGAGTTGCCCTTTCGACGAGGTCAATTGTCATGAGGGATGATGCATATAGTAATTTCGGTATAGCTGAGTTTTCTCCGAGCTTCATTACACTCTCGTGTAGACAAATAGATGATGAAAATGCACAACATCAGTGCGTTCGACCAGGCAAAAAGACCTCTTTTCTATTTACAGACTTATGACGTAATCTATTCGTAAACTGATACCTGTCTACAACATTATATTGTCAACAAGTGCGCATCTCTCATTGAGCGCATGGTTTTTTTATTGTTGCGTTGTAAACATGGCCCATCTCAGCCAGCGATCCGCGACTAGCACTTGCTTAGTAAATGTATACGCTCAGTGGAATACCATCGGTTATCATTTGTTGATTTGGTTTGAAAATGACGACAAAAATGAAATGCAACTGGCCCACCCTGTTACACAACCGCCTCCTACGATCGTTATATAGTTGAGACTGACTGAATATCGAGTATTTCACTTCAAATTCTTCTGGTATAAGAGCAATTATCTGACATATCGTAGCGCAAGGCGCTCGCTCCAGAATTACTGTCGACTTCGTATACGCACACGTCGTGCAATCTTGCTTCAGAACGATTGCGGACTGACCGTATGAGCGCACGTTGTGCAATCCATCGAGTTTAGAAACCACAGGATGACAACGTATGCGGATAAGAAGTCAATAGTTCATAATTTAGTGATAAGCGTGCAACGAATCCAGTAGGCTTAAAGTAGCAGCTCGTGTGTGAACTAAGGACCTATTGAGACCACTTTTATATTGTCCATTAAGGGACCACACATACTATATGAAGCGAACCTTTTCTGTGGTATGGACGATATCAAGGCTACGTGTTAAGTCTACCACCCTGTGCCGTCTGAAGAGCTGCATACACGGATCCTTCATTCAAAATTCATTTGCATCTTTTGTGAATTAGCCTTCGATATTTGATCGTTTTAGGCTTAAAGAACGCGACCTACACATCAGGTCTTCATATATGACGCCTAATTTCAACTCTGTCTTCTCTGGCAAGCCATATAAATGCAACGACTAGAAGCTGTCCTCAAATGTATCTGATTTTACTGGGGAGACGGATGGTGTCGGCCAAAAAGACATCATATCAATCTGAGTGAGGCATCTCCAACAAGATTCTTATGCTATCCCAGAATGAGCCACGCGACTCAATTACATATGAAATCCTTTGCGCACACTTGGACGCGAAGATGGTAGTGAAGACAGTGGATCAATGGGTCGTTACTTATATGGCAACTTGGATATGTGTCGCCGTATTTGAAAGCAACGTGATGATTTGATATACGTGGTGGTAATTCTTTAGTATATGAATTGTAAAAAACTAAAAACGCGATGTCTTTGATGCCAATCCTAATTTGTAGCCGTAGAAATTTTCATAGTGCTTCATCGATTTTGTATAGCACGAAAAGCGCTCATATATGAATGGCGCTAACGAATAAATGGCGCCAACGAATGAATGGCTTTACTAATGCAACTGCAATAACGTCAGTGTAAAACGATTTTGCACAAAGCATAATTGTATCATCAACATCTTCTTCATATACATGCGTCACATCGGCCGACGTGTATGAGACGATGAGTAGACTGAACAGACTTGGAATGCAGTAGTTGATGTAAAAAATCTCGAGTTCCAAACATGACTGCATAAGTGGCGAGTTCTGTCTTAACAAAGATATTTTTTATGAAAGGTTATATTGCGATCTTTGATGTAGAAGGGTCACGTTGTCTTGGCTCTAAATAGAGACTACTTTGGCATGTCTCGCTACAAGTGATTCATGTCCGGTCTGCATCAAAAATTTGCTTTGCATCGAGAAAGAATATTGTTGTATTGTACCTCCCATCGATGTCTCGCATCTCTCATGGATAATAAAAGCTGCATCAAACTGCATTTACTAACGCGCATGGCGCTCATTTAAAAAAAACGTTTTGTATGATCGATTGATCTTGTAGTGCTACCAAATTATGCCGGGCACATTAATTATAATTTGGTACCGATTCCAACAGGTCTCCGTCGTGAGCGTGCTTTCATACACCAACAACACTTCATTTTGTCTCGAGCTCTGGCAGCGGTCTTCTTGTCGCGATATTCCCGCTTATCCGCGTTGGGGACGAAATATACTATCTAGTGTCCCTTGCGACGGGTAAGGGTTGCGCTTAGCCGCCGTCTCACTTCTGTAGGCGTCTAGAGCGCTTTGTATTGAAGCGTTATGCAAATTACCACCATCTTACGTTGGGTTCGTACACCAATATATATATGTTGTTTTAAAGGTGAGAGTGTGGGCGTTGCCTGACGCATTGTATAGTGAGGGTACTGCGTCAAGCATATCTTAGCAAGACGACTGCAAACCATTCTTGATATATATATCGATAGGCAACACTGCTATTCGATGGCATCACAAGCACGAAGAAGTATCGATTTACTTGCGAGTCGGCTATCATTAAAAATGGTAAACGAATGTCAGGTGCGACTGATCTTATGGGTAATTCTGCTGAGATAAATCACTGCAAAAGCGAAACGCGTGATCTACACAAAACATTAGTCTGTGCAATCGGATCACATTCAACGCAAGTATTCCCACGAGAAGAGTTGACGGTTTTCACAAATATATCTACCAATGTTGTCACCTTAAGAGTTCAGGTTTTTGCGCTCCGTTGTAACAAAAGAACTATCTGTTGAAGATTCATGAACGCGACATCACTTACAACGCTTATTGTATCCACACATTGATGGTACGACCAAAGACGCCCTAACTAATGCGTAAGATATATACACTTCTCATCTAGCACAGCACAGCAATCGTGTACGTACAGCTTTGCGGAGAAATACATGACATGACACCAAATAAGATCTTGGGATCTTCTTACCTCTATCACTGCATTATTTATCTATGTGCGCGATTAGGCGTATACATGATCCAATTCTATTCGGTAAGCAGACATTTTTCACTTTTAGTTTTGTATCGCTTATTTTCTGCGTATCTATCACCTCAGCGATGATACAATGCACGAAAACAATTACCTATTCTCGAGTCTACATAAACTACCGTTTCGGATTGCTTTCGTTAACATAGGGATCCAGTGCACTAACAGAGTGCTGCAACAATATATATATATATATATATATATATATATATATATATATCGGTAGAGATAAAGCCGTCTTTCTGCTGGTAATATATTGGACAACATTAGAATTTCAGCACCGTCCTTCGTAAGAGCGCCATCAGCCTTGCTCTAATCTTCTCTACTCTGACGTGGCCAAGATCGTAGTTATTTGTTGTCAAAGTCCACGTCGCCACGTGATGAGCAAGAAACAGGTTGACGATCTCTCGATCCAGTTTGGTATCTTTTCAACTATTATTGCACTTCCAATATAATGTAAAATGGGTGGCGCAAGCAATGTGCGTAAAGATTTGCACCCTTGTTGAACATACGCACTGGGTGGTACTACAATCATTGACAACCAGTAATCCCTTACAACTTGCGAAGTAGTGGACCTATCCTACTAACATCGCTTTTTAACTTTGTACACTCTTCATATTACGGATAGTTAGATGTAAACATCTTTCTATGTATTTACAAACTCGATTCACGTAGTCGATTCTTCGCGTGACTCTTGGGTGCCCGTCGTGTACTTAATACACGGGGTAACTTATAACTATAAAGAATAGGGTTAATTAAGACATAAGCACATATATCTGTTGTGATTGAAAGTGGATCAATAACCCGGTATCTTGAACAATCATTTTGCTTGCTAATTCGAAACACCAAGCATACCTGTACTTTGAGAGCATCTTCGAAATTCTCAAGAAATTTATCCTATCTACAAAACGCTACGCACTCTGCCGGAAATATCTTACGTTGTAATCACGTGAGAAGTCAACGAATGAATAGGCTTCACCCTATTGGAGCTTAGCGAGAACGAATATACATGCACATCCAACACGATGATTTCAACTGTTTAGGTTTAGTCGACCACTCAAAGAGATAATATTGTGAACGCGAAAACCTTATGGTGCGTAGCAATGCTCAAAAGTGATCTGCACTCATCTAGATTTGGAAATCGGAACGGCGACACGTGCCATGTGATCTGTAAGAGTTTTGTAATCAGCAAACCGTTGCGAGTGGTTGATCAGTACAACATGGTTGATGAGACACGACCAAGAATGGTATTTAAGATCGGAATATAATCACACTATGATAAATAAGACGAATTTGACCCTAGACGTGCACTTAAGCCATTCTCACGTCATCAAGAATTGTTGATGGCGGAACAAATGAAAAAAATATCCCTGGAATGGGTCTTCCGCTTTTAGGCCATGCGACCAGCTTGAATCTGGCGCGAAACAAGGTGTACCAGTGTGTAAAGCAAAAAAGAAAATTCATAACAGAAGGAAAGATCGTGCTCAGGATAAGTACGAGCTAGCGAACGATTGGCGGGAACGGCCGCACTCGCCCCATTACGTCAATACAACGGGAGAAGATATTCGACGGATGTAAATTTTCGTTCTGTGGTTCAATAACGATAAAGGAAAAGGACGAGGAGTGTTCTACGCCATACGTGATCCGAAGCGAGATTAGGTCACGAAGCTATAGAGATCAGGTACGCGATCAGTTTCAAGTTCGCGATAGCGAACAAGAAGGTGTGCACCACACCACACCACACCGCGCGATTTGCAATCCGCGATCGGAAACAGTACTTGAAGTGGGCCATGTCGTGCAAGGGGACGATAGTAGATTCATAGTGTGTATTACGCATAGTGCTAGATCTTTGTTGATGGGATAAACATTAAACAGAGTTCAATGTGTTTCTAAATTTACGTGTCGACTTCTCCTCCGGGTGAGATTTCTGCCCATTTGCGTCACAAAAAGTCGCATTCATAAATCGAGTGATATTATAGGTTGTTTTGCAAGGAGGAATCTCAACACAACCGCCCCGACAGCGATCGGACGAAGAAAACAAGTTAATGCAACAGGTGAAAGATCGCGAGACGGCTCAAGTGGTCAGAAGACACGCAGATCGAGAATAACCGTTGGGCAAGGCATTCTAGACCAGAACAGGGCAGACTCGTATAGAGTTTCACCCAAGAAAGATGCAATCGTGCGAACGATTTTCGCGCAATAGCCCCCATCGCAAATACGGTCAAGTTTGGCATTGACTCGAGTCCACCTGGAAGAGGGCAACTCGCCGTACCGACGAAAACACAAGGTGAGAAAAGTTTGCAGCACGAAATCGGACTACTCCTTCCGTTTATACGTCGTCCGGGCGCCAGTGGAAAGTCGGGATCGCAAAAATCTTGTGATCGCTACTGCACCATATCCGCAACAGCGTTTGATCTTCCTATTCATGATCCATCGAGAACATCGGTTAACAAGAAGAGCATACGCATCGCAGTTTGTTGCAAAGATGTGGGCTATATTTGGACGTGATTGATGACACTTTTCTTCTAATATTATAAAAAGGCGCTTTTCTAATAGCTGGGCTAAACAAATTCAGTCTACTCTTATTCTACCATAATATGCGCTCAGCGCCGTCTCATTCGTATTTAATTTGAAATGTAAATTTGCGCTCAAGCGTCAAAACTATATAATAAATTCATGTATGTATGCAACAAATGTATACTGAAGACTTTATATACTGTGCATCATTTACGTAAATAAAACCCTAGTTACAGGACAAATGTGTAACGAGTCGACAAATATGATGCATTGAAATCTCAGAGGAAAATAAGCAATCACTTCTGCAAGTGACTCTTTGAATAAGGAAGCTCCTCAATCGATTGACAATACATTAGACTGATCGGTATTTGATCGCCTTAATTTGTTTTAAGTCAAGGCGTGCGCCTGTTCATTCCCAGTATAAATATAGTAGTGTATTTCAAGCTGTGATAATTAACTTGTTAAGGTAAGTGTATGATCAAGCATGCTTGCGAAAAACTATCGGACATGGATAGCTATGGACCCTTGCGTCCTTGGTCTATTCATAATCTGACTACAACGATAATATATTTGGAAGACTTAGCAGCACATCCTGTGTCTTCTCTCAGAAATGAAGATGTACTGACTATGGTCGATATGGACGGAGAATTTATATATCTTTTCTGTGTATCTAGCTACTATCATACATACAACTGAGGCATCAAAGATAATTGAGCATATCAACCACGCATTCATCACGATCGTATAGTTGTTATGGCATACACCCGTTAAAACAGAACTTTATTTAATAATGCCATCATTCTTGCGCCATTACTCGTTTTGTTTTTTGTGTCGGCAGCGTTACCGCATTTATCTTGTTACTAGTATGTATCGGCCACGGTCTCTCTGTCGACTTGTGCATACACAAAGTTCGGGGAGCTGTATGGAACATAAACTACCATTCGTGACCTGCTGCTGAGTGATATGATAATATTCGTCGATCGCAATGACGTACTAAGAAGCAATGATCGCTGTATCATAAACCTTACTCTATCTTAGCATCAAGTTGACTTCGAGATGAGTCTAGTTGTTCTCCGGCGATAGAGCGGTACGTTCGGGTACTACATTCTTGGGGCTGTTCGAAATCCTTGAAGCAGGAATTGCCTGAAGGGACTTACAATGTTGAGACTTGCATCGCTCAATCTAATTACTTTGTCGTATATACTTTCGATCATTGCAATTCGGCTAGAAATTGATTAATAGCAATATGATGACGCATATTAATGTCAACGTCATTTACTTATTCAATACTTTCCAGCTCTTCTAGGCCATGCCCGCTCTTGATTGTCTCGGACAATATGGTAAACGCTAAGGTGGCTTAAGGTGACAAATTCGGTTTGAACGACTCTACCTGGATCCCTATTAGCGAAAGGATGATAATGCATCACACACTTGCCGTTTTTGTGGGTTTGCTCAATTGATTTATAGATCATTTAATCATCGTTTGTTTCACGTAGAATATTTACCCCACTACAATGGATCTTTAAAGACATATTGTCTTTCTATAATGTAGTGCAAAGGTAGCATGCTAGTTCATTATTGAGTTATCAATCAAATTTTGACCAGCCGTGCCGGTTGTTCCAGGCAAATTGGCTCAAATCCTCGACAACCGCCGCCATTCAGCAATATTCATGTCTAAATTTTCCTGGCTCATTTGAGTGGTGTACACTGTGTTCTCTATGCATTTAATTAAACCGACCCCGGTGGCCGAGTGGAAAAGCACTGGCACCGGAAAGGTAGGTACGTGTATCGATACCCGCGCAGGGGCAGGAAGATTACGCATCGCCGGAGAGTGGCTAACAAATCCGGATATGGTGGGTAGTACGCGTACCTGAATATACCTCAAACCATCTCTCTTCTCTTTATACATATAATCAATCACAGGTAGCTTTGTTTTGTATGCTTGTACGGACATGAAGATTTTAGTGACGATCGATCATCTTACGCTCTGTGACGGTCTACAACTTTTATCAGGAAGAAATTGATCAAACTAACGATTGGCAGTTTGACGTTCGGTACCGCAAGATGATCTATAGCATGTATCTTTTGGTCCTATAGTATTCTAGAATCATATTTGGCTTGTTATACAGGTTGAGAGTGGAAAAGTCACCATCGTGCAGCACGGCCCCTACCGCACAGCGGACGACCAACTCCTGTTTCACCACATCTAATTATACGTCTGTTGTAAAGCTCCCCAGCATTTAAGTCATAGGGCTGTAGCGCTTACGTCTTGAACCTAAGATCTTCTAGCAACTGGCTTCGGACAAATTGATGGGGCGCTCCTTAAGCAAATATGATTCGAAGCGACATGTTCTTCGTCACTTCGATCGTTCAGGTACTACAGCGGACCTACTTTTAGGGATATATAGAAAAGACAGTAAAGAACTGATAGAATATTTCGTCAAGAAACATGCTACTATATTGATGCTGTCATGTAAATGAGGCGTTCTATCTATACTATATCCGCCTTTTAATCTTACGAAATGCTACTGCAACCTCGCAACAACGTAATATCTATGCTTCTGACACTTTTTTGGTGGACAAGCGATGGTTTAATCAGTATTACAAGGCATTAGACGAGAAGCACTGCACTTTTTGCACGCATTTGGACTCACTATCGATTGCGTTTTTTAAACGCTAATGTGATTATAGCGCAACTGTTCGCAGCAGGCATACTGAGGTCCATATACTGTAATCCATCGCATTCCTGTCGTTGAGGCAATAGATAGACGCCGAGGTGAAATTCAGCCCATGTTAGACTACACTGTTTCCGCCACGTCATGGTAAATAGTGATATATCATGTAAAAAGAGATATCACGTGCCTGGATCTACAAAAGGTCCAATGACCGTTTGCAAAGGGAGGTTCATCAACTGACGTATTGGCTCCAGATATCACTCAAGAGTTGAAACTTTAAGGAAGTTTACATGCTGTATATATGTGATTCTCTACCTATCTATGCACGTAGTACATAAACATATTACTTCAGGCTGTTTTGCATCCGTGGTTATTTCATCAAACTTCATTTGTTCATTTTAGTAGGCTAGTTTGGGTACATAGCTCACCCTTTATTTTATCGATTTAGAAGTATGGTTCTGTATTTTTCGTTGTATAGATGTCATACGGCTTGTGCATGATTCGACGCTACCTGTGGTCAAGCGGCCTTACCGACAAACAATTTTGTTACTTGTATCGTGGGTTGGTAGTGTGTCGGTATACCTACTGCGCTGAACAATGGTCTTTCTTTTGCTTTGCAGGTACACAGTTCTAGTCAACGATTTTTTTGATCGACGAATAATATGGAGAAAAGTCCGTGTATTGCGTTACTTGTTGTTAGAGCTTGTCGCATTGAGGGATTTTTGTCAATTTTCTCATCAGTGTACGTGCTTGCGAAACAAAAATGCCCGACGACGTGTGGTGTCGAGGCAGCGAGCGGCACGGAATACACGTCCATCAATACAGATTTGCCAAGGTCATGCGGAATGTATCCGCTCGATTGAGCGCAGCGAGGCCTTTGACTGAATTGGATATCGCACTATTGTGGCGCATTTTCATTTTTTTATAAATTTGTCCTTTCGAGACAAAATTTGGCATCAAATAGCTATTTTTTGCAGCGGTTCGACCGTATGCCCAGACTTTCATCCCCGTGCGTCGTCCTGATTGCTCTCTTCCCAGCACTCATTTCATTCGCAGCAGTCGTGCCAGCTTATTCTGGTCCTGCCTAACATCAGACAAACGCCATCTTTCAATGACATTAGGTTTTGGGAATATCGTCTACTGGCACTTGACTAAATATCTGAAATGTCTTCGCACAAGATTTCATTACATCCGATCATAACGTGACTTGCTTACCAAACACAGCGGACAAAATCAAGTCTCCTGGCTTCTGTCATGGAAAAGTACCACATCTTGGAGCGTATCGGAGAAGGTTCCTTCGGCAAGGTCTACCGCGGGCGTCGCAAATACTCGGGGCACGTTGTCGCACTCAAATTCGTGTCAAAACAGGGCAAATCCGTGCGAGATCTTGAAAATTTACGACAAGAAGTAGGGCTTACAAAAACAATGTGACTATTGATATTCACTGTAACACAAGTCGCTAACTTTGCTACGATGCAGATTCGCATCCTTCACCAGTCGGACCATTGCAACATTATCGCAATGATGGACTCATTCGAAACAGATAAAGAGTTCTGTATGGTGACGGAATATGCCCAAGGTGAGCTGTTTCAGGTGATAAAAGACGAGCGTAGTCTGTCCGAATGCGAGATTCGCAGGATCGCGATCCAGCTTGTGCAAGCCCTGCACGCGCTTCACTCGAATAATATCATTCATCGAGATATAAAGCCGCAAAACATTCTCATTGGGTCCAAGCAGCAGATCAAATTGTGTGATTTCGGCTTTGCTCGTGCTATAACAAACGATGCGAGTTTGGTGAAATCGATCAAAGGCACACCACTGTACATGGCTCCAGAACTGTTGCAGGAGAAGCCGTATAATCATACAGTGGACTTGTGGTCACTGGGTGTGATTTTGTACGAACTTGCAGTGGGAAAACCTCCATTCTATACGGAGAGGATTGTTTTGCTCATCCAGATGATCGTGCGCGATGAAGTGGACTACCCGTCAACGATGTCGGTGGAGCTCCAAAGCTTTTTAAAGGGACTACTGAATAAAGACCCTGCTAAGAGACTCAAGTGGCCAGAGATCCTAGAGCATCCGTTTGTGCAGGAAACGCCAAAGCAACTTGAGACACGGCTTCAGCTTGAGCGACAAGCACATTCGCTGCCTCGCTTCTCAGCAGAAAACGAGCTGCATGACGCGTTTATGGAAGAATCTGAGGCAAAGTCCGAGCCGAGAAAAGAGTGCCTAAACTCACGTGGGGAACGGAAGACATGTGACTCAGATACACGAGAGCAGTTCGTGCGACTACCTCATCCAGTCAAGAATACGCTTGGCCAAACCTCTGTTGCCAATGAGATCAGCAAATATGACCCCCCGCTGCATCGTAATAGTGTCAAAGGAGTGTACTCAGTTGCTCTTGAAAACTTCATGGGCATGTGGGACCTGATCAGTAGAGAAGTAGACTTAAATCGCATGGAGTCCGTCGACCTCTTGTTTGCTAACGCTCTCGGTCTTCTACTTTCGTTCCCTGCTTGCGCACTTTCAAGTAACGTACTGACACGAATTGGATCGATGATCCATTGTCAGTACCGCTCTTTGATGCTAAAAAAGCTTTATGGCGATTCCGATTTACGATATGTACTTGAATCGAATGACAACCTGCGCCGATTTCTGACCGGCCTTGTAAGCAAAAGCGAAGAGATGATTGCCGACAACGAGCAGGTGACATACGTGATTTGCGAATGTATGCGATACTGCATGTTGTGCACCACGATTATCAACAATGCTGGCAAAGAAGTTGCAGGGCAACTGAACTACCACGAGTTATGCAAAGGCAATGTTGATGTCATTGTGCTGGTACTTTCTAAGCAGGATGATGTCGTTGCCAATTTCCATGCGAAAGCTGTCAAATGGCTAGGGTCTATGATTCATCAGTCTCGAAACTTGACGACCGTGCTTGAGGTTGTCTGCTTATCAAGGTTGATCCAAACCTTGTGCAATATTTTGCATGCATCAGTCACTCGTTCTCCTGATGGTGAGCGCGCCAGAAACGACCGAAAACTGCTTCCGAGTGTGCTCCGTGCAATAACAGCTTTTGTTCAGCCCGATGCAAAGTGCTGGGACTCGTTGCAGCCTTTCCCAATGATGAGTCTGGTCCATGATGGTGGTATCTCACTGGAGATCATTGACCAACAAAAATTTGACGATGCACATCCGCTTCGTACCAAAGTGCACGCAGAAGTTGGCTCTCAGCTTTATAGTTGTGGAGTGCACGATTTATTTACATTACTCGATGATGAAATTGACGCTCGTGCGCGGACAAAGGAAGGCAAAAATGACGATACAGGCGAAAGGAATGGCACTGAAGATGCAGGCGCTACCCAGTCTAATATCGTTTGCATCCTGGTGATCTTGAGGCACGCATGTGAAACATCTTCACCTGCATTCCAAAAGCTGACACCTACAAAACTGGACATACCAAACCACCGCGACAGCGACATCTTGTCATTTCTACTGAAGGGAATGAGCGCGGGAAGCCTGCGCCGTGATGAGCAACGTTTAGCGACGGAATTGTTGATGGTCATCATGCGACATAAATTTGTATCAGGTCGACAGATATGGTGTTGTGCACAAGTTTTGTTCCCAATATTTTTGGACGCCAGTGACCCTGTGTTACTAAGTGCGCTGGGCGCATTTTTCGCCGAGATGATCGATACGTACAATGTTGGCAAGTCACTGTTCGGCATTGTTAATAACGTGAATACACTGACACCTCATGAACAGGAGTTGTGGAATCTTGTCGTACATGGAGCCATCACGCAGCGCTGTGCTGACGCAGTGTTTTGTTTGTTTACCAAACATCAAGCGGACGATGTCAAAATAGCAAGCGAGACTCATACACTTACGAAGAACCATTTCGGAATACGAGGAATGATGGATTCTGGTGTTGTTTTTCTTCTGCGAGTCGCACACCAAGCTTTATCACAGGCACATGCAATTAAGACGTACTTGGCTGTGCTTGAGCATAGCCGTGTGTGGGAAACTTTTGGCATCATGATGGCGCATGGCGGCAACAATTCATTGTCGCCTCGGGGATTGATTTGTTTTCTTAAACTATTGCGAATTGTGTTGGAGTTGCAACGCAATGTAGCTCACGTGGTAGCCGCTGTAAACAAACACGTTTTGCTACATTTGGTACATTTGCTCGATCTCACGCATATTAAGCACCTTGTCTCTTGGCCGGACGCTACTGGAGGAGGAAAAAGTGCTGTGAAATTGATTGTGCGCGCTACTATCAAGATTTTTGTTGTCCAGTCCGCACACAGCGCGTCGAAAGAGCTGCTTTTTACCACACATGACATTCTGTACAATGCAAGATGCTTACCAAAACTTCTCGATATCTTTCGATTTGCTTTTTCGACTCAACATTCGCAGTTAGAGATGTCTGCACTTGAACTGCCGATGAGCTTTCTATCCAAGTTAGTCACACGCTCCAAACAATTTGGATCACAATTTGTGCAAGCTAATGGCTTGCGTGTCATCATAGAATGTGGTATGCTGCGGACTAGCTGCCCGCTACCACTGATCATCGATACACTATCGATCGTCAGTCAACTTGCCCGCAGCTTAGACGCCAACTACGACTACATTGGGATGGAAGATCTACTACTGGAACTTGGCGACCTGCTTGAGCACCCAGAAGCGTTGGTGAGGGAAAAAAGCCTTAATTGTATCGGTCGATTGTGTCGCTACTCAACAACCTTTTGCCAGCACTTCATCATACCTTCCGCTGGATCGGCCAGTACAACACTTTTGAGCACAATTATTAGTAGGCTCTCTGATCCACATAGTCATGTCCGGCGCTTTGCATGCTTTGCCATCGGCAACGCAGCATACCATAGTGATGATATCTCTGACTTTGTTCGGCCTGCATTCCCCACATTGGTCCAAAATCTACATGATGGTGAAGACAAAACGCGATCGAACGCGGCGGGGGCTCTCGGAAATTTTGTTCGAAATTCGAGTCAGCTCTGTAAAGAGCTTTGTATTCACCAAGTGCCGTGGGAGCTGTTCAGAATGGCCATGATCAAGACCAGCATGGCGTCGCGTCGCACTGCGCTCTTTTCGCTTCGCAACTTTTGCTTCTATCCGGAATGTTGTAACGTTCTTGCGAACACAGAACCAAACTCTGCCGAAGCACTAGAGAGCTTGTACAATGAAGTCGTAGCTGACGAGGAGTCAAGACGGAGCATTCGCCGCATTCTTTTGATGGTTGAGGTACAAGTTGCCGAAGGAAAGTGAAGAATGAGATGAGTAGCAGGACAGAGCCTTACTTTATCATCCTCTTTGATCCACATCCTCTTTTTGAGTAGGAGCTTGAGCGTGCTCCTCCATTTGATTATACGACTGAAAGTGGCCCGGCTGTCTGCACAATAAATCCGGAAAAATGACGTTGTTGGCACGATACGAACATTATGGACAACGAAGCATCGGGAAAGCCGCAATAGTACAGATACAAGCTATCTTGTTGCCATCAACGATGCTTGTACAAAATCTAAATTGATGACATTGTGTTTTCTTCGGATCTCACTGATACGAATGCCAAGCAACCGTCGGCACGCGTGTGTTAGAGCTTGAAAAAACCGAGACGTTTCGGAATGCGATACATGAGGTCTCGGTTGTCTTGGGCAAGAATTTCGAAATAAACGGCATATGCTTTTCTCGACGCAGTGGGTGCAAGTGTTCTTGTCGCTCACTATTATCATCAACAAAGATGGATGATTCAAGACATGGCGTTGAGGTGGTGCGCAAAGTCATAGTAGAAATTATCACAGTAAGAATGAGTACGCCTCGAGACAAATCACTTCGAAAAAAAACGCGCACACTCTTGGCCGCGATTACCTGACACTATGCTTCGTCCATTCTTACATGATGTTTCTCACACAAAATGCACGATCGGACGCGTGCGCCATCATAGTAGCATTCGGGGCCATCAAAGCGCTACTGGAGACAGTAAT
Source organism: Hyaloperonospora brassicae (assembly GCA_947650285.1). NCBI lineage: Eukaryota > Oomycota > Peronosporomycetes > Peronosporales > Peronosporaceae > Hyaloperonospora > Hyaloperonospora brassicae. Next base: position 114,754 of record CANTFL010000479.1, on the reverse strand, counting down.
CGAGATACGAACTATTGTTTATCGTGGAATCGACGTTGCCGAACGAAGATCTCTTGTACTAAAGTGAGTCTTTGTGTTACATCAACAACTGCCAAATGAAGATTTTCCACAACGATTACTGTCTCCAAAAAATCGATACAATGATCGAAAGGTCACCGAGGTATGAAACTGTATTGTTTCGTATATATTACCACTCTGTGTGCACTCGGCTGCAACCTAGCTTGTTCTGATTAAACAATGGCCAGACGGTTATGCGTGTACTAAACTTGCAAAACTTCTCACTGAATAAATGTACGTCTCAAAAAGCTTCGGTCTCGCGCAAACGTTTTTAGCCCGATCAAGAGCGTGTAAAAATCGGCTCATAGACATGTACTAGCGGCTATTGACCGATCACAGTGATCTCGTCAACCAGCAATACTCAATATGATAGGCTTTTTGTGGGACATACATGGATGCTTTGCAAACTAACGGAGTACGTGCAATTTCAGCATATACGATGCTGATCCTGAAGCAGACGTAACAATGACAACGATAGAAACAACGAGTTTATATTTTTTGGTAATATACGTGTCAACTACTTCTACTTGTGTAAGGCTGATCATTCATCGTGTGTCGCCGGAGCACAAATGCTGCTTCATTATCGTCGTATGTTTGACCGCGAAAGAATGTCACTGTCCATTTGGCTTTCATTTTCGACATGTCATGCCCGCCTGAATGGACTTTTGGTCCAATGACAGCTGTTTCATCGATCAAGTGGACGTAAGATGGACTCTCCCAGTTTTCGTACGCTCTTCACGAATTCTGCAGCACCGGTGTCGCACCGATAGACAGTATTTTGCGAGTGTTACTCATAGCCCGACGATGTAGTGTACTTTGCTGCTAGTGGATCATTTGCTGCTAGTGTTTTCAGTTATGTCGATACACACAATAGGTCCACCATATTGATAAAGCCCCACGTCGTTATCGGCGAGCAGGAGGTGTTCTGTGCGTGCCATGATCTACTCGTACAAAGTTTTCCTATCTGCAAATACGACAGGCACGACATTACCACACCAAGTCGAAGCCTTGACCGAAGTATCTTGTATAAAAAAGCGTGCTTCAAATATTGCAGATCTTAGCTGGTCAATAGCCGGCTCGTCAATTTGCACGGGAACACATATTTTCCGTACTGTCGAATTTGAAGCTGCGCATATATCGTATCTTAGTACGACAACGCGGCGTGGATTTCAAAGCATCTCCTACGCCGACATGGCGGTGACAGAGTCGACCATATATAGGTCAGCGGGATCATGGTGTAAGTAAATGGTATGCTATATGCTTGGCAGATCAAATATCATGGCGCGAGCGCTTTGTCGACGGCTGAAGCCGGGTTTATGGCAGCGGCGACTGGCGCCAAGGAGACCATGGAACGTAGGCATCTCAGCGCCTAAGTTGGATATATAGTCACCCCACCCATGACAATGAGCCGGGATGCCCATACGGCCATCAAACAAGTATCCAGAGAAAGCTGTAGCCGTCAAGCTTGACGTGTCGACGTCAATATGAAGTTCGTTCGTGGGTTGCCAGGCACAAAACCTTCTTGCACCATCGTATGTGCCCGCACTGCGTATGCAGACTGACACCATAACTAAGGTCTCGGCCAAATCATGCGTCACATAGTTGCGCGATATAGTCGGGCTTGGCTAGTTGACATCGTGTATCGAAGTAGATATGGCGTATGCATGAGGGAGGAGTATCAAAAAGCGGCCAAGGAGTGGACTACATTCAACCTACTCCTACATCCTACAAGAGCACAAAAAAGCTGGTGCGCGAATACGGGACTTACAACGCATTAGAAATAATTCATAGTAGGTCCCCTACTAGCACACTTTGCAACGATGCATCGAAAGCTGCCACGGAACCAATGCGCAAGGCGCCCATTTCAATACAGAATTCAAGAAGAAGGTAAAATGTTGTCATAACATCTGATAAAACAATCTTTGGTGAAGCTTTGCGTCGTATTCAAATAGTGGTGGATGGATGCAATCTCTAAACATATGCGAGCAGTGGACGGCAATGGGGCTCGGAAAACTGTCAAAGCTCCAAAATAGCCTAGCTCGATATGTGTAATGGATATTGAAAAGAAGCGCGACGCAGATACAGCCTTCGAGCGGTTGAAGGCAAAGTCTGTCGAAAGTAAAGATGTACCACTTTTGTAGGATGGAGTTACTTCCGCGGCTGTGAGCACTATGTCCAGCTTGAGGCTGGCTTTAGATTTAGCAAGAACATGGAAGGTCCCTGCAAAGCACGGAAATGTTTTGCCTCCATGTTAACGAGGGAAAGAATGGAATCTCGACATGTACGTTCGATTGGCGTAGGGTATGCGGCTGCCGAAGATATGAGCAAAACATCATGCCATACAAAACAGCGAGATCGCTTTATAACTGAGGTAGGGTACATTATTCTGGATTGAACACAGGACAAGAATGTAGATTATTTAGCTACACCAGAAGTTGGCTGGCATTGCATTCAAAAAACGTCACACGAACAAGTGTGTCGATGTTTCATAAGCGCGTGATCATATCCTATGGTGCTGGTTGCGCGGAAGACGTTGAGGTTGCAGGGATTGAGCAAATATATGTGGATATTTTCTTTGCTGAGCTGATGTTGCTATCGTTGAAAGATCTCAGATGTGCATAAAAGTGTTTGGTCATACGTGTTCAATACAGTCTTCCCTCTGCTAAGTTATCCCCGGCTACGGAATAACCTCCGGTAAGTTATAGGATTCGGTCTCCACCGACCTCGTTCTATGGTGACTACGGAATGAGTTATACGGAATAGCCTGAGGGCCAAATACAACTTATCAGAGGGAATATTTTTGTCCGCCGTGAGCAGAAATATTGTACGCAGAACCTTTTTTTTGTTATTCACTGCAAGAAAGGAGTGGAAAGAGGAGAGGAAACTACTTCAGCCAGGAATCAAGTGTGGCCTGAGTGGTGCTCGCACTACGGAGATCAGCTTGGACTTGGCGAAGGGTGCGGTGAGCTATACGATGGGACTCCTGAGAAAGGTCGAGAAGGGCGATGGATAGACTAAGGCTGGCAAGCTTTTCAGCCTTCGAATGCTTTTCCACCTCCTCCTCCGCCTCAGCAGCACCTTCCTCCTCCCCATACGGATCCTCAACAAGCTTGATGATTTCGGCATCGGTCAGCTCCGCATGCGCCGTCTCCTCCTCCTCAGCCGGATTGAAAAGAGAAGCGATCGACATGGGATTGCGGAGCGGGAGCCTTTCCAGCGCCGAAACAAGATCCTGTTCCACGCGCTGCTCCTCTACTGCAGCAGCTGTTGCCTCCTGCTGGGCCTGCTGGCCAACAGTGCCGGCTTCGCTTTCACCCCCACCAGTCGGCAGAGCCGGACCGTCCATGAGTCCCGTATGACGGAAGCAGTTGGCGATTGTGGCACTGGAAATCTCGCTCCACGCAGCCAGCGACCAACGCATGGCCGTGAGCTGATCAACCTTGTAAAGGTTGGTTTCTCCGCGCTCGTCACGGTCCAAGGCATTCTGCAGATGCAGCCGGCGGTAGTGCCTCTTGAATGCGGCAATGATCCTAGCATCCATGGGTTGGACCTTTGAAGTCGTATTAGGAGGAAGAGCCTGGACCGTGATGCTGGTGAGTTCCAGGTCAGCAACAATGTGTGAAGGAGCGTTGTCCATGAGAAGCAGGATTTTTCTATCCTTTTGCTGTGGTCAACGCGTTAGTCAAACCTCATTTACTGTACCACAACGATGATGTTCAAGGCATGCCCCAAATTACCTTCATACTTTTGTCGACGTCTCCCAGCCATTCCTGGAAGAGTATGCCAGTCATCCAGGCTTTCTTGTTGTTGCGGTAGAGAAAGCCCAGTCGCTCAGCTGTCTTGCGCTCAAAACACCGCGGCTTTTTGGCGTGTCAAATGAAGAACGGCGGGAGTTTGTCGGATCCATCAGCGTTTGCCGTGAGAGCAACTGTGATGCGCGTCTAGAATAGTTGTTAGTGTCAGAGAAACGCAGGAAACCAAGATGAGAGCAATAATGTACCTTGTCTTTTTTAAACCCTTCGACCTCTTGCTGGGCAATCGTTCTGTCGGGCGTCATACTGCAGAACAACCCTGAACAGAAAGTGAGCCTTTGAGATGCTTCTGTACTGTACAATGAGTACAGTACTGTACTGTATTCTCAGACCTACCAGTTTCGTCCATGTTGTACACGTCACGTGGAGTATAACCAGCAACCACGGCCTTGAGGTGTGGAAGACCCTCCTCTAGAGCGCCCATATCTGCTGAGCCACTCTCGCCATGAATGCGGACAGCTCGCAGTTTGTGGCGCTGCTGGAATTTGTGAGAGCCACCCATCCGAAAAGCGGATGTTTTCCTCCGAGACGCCCATTGATGCCGCAAAAGTCTGAGCCTTGGCCCGTATGAGATCTCCAGTGAGAGCGACCCCACGGTGCTGGCACTGCAAGACCCAGAAGGCGACGGCCTCCTCCACAGCTGGGTGCTGGACAGTCCGAGGACGCTTAGCGCTGAGGTTAGTGGTGTCCATTGCCTCAATCTCCTTCTTTTTTTGATGATTTTGCTGATCGCTGCCTGGGAAAGTGCCTTCTGGAGGTCAAAGGCGTCCTTTGTCCAAGCCGCCAGGGCAGTCTGGGTGATGCGCGGGTTAGCATCCTGGTGCTTGCAGATGCGCAGCTTCTGCTCGTTGGTAAGACGTATTTGCGACATCTGTTGTGAGTGAGCAAGGTACAGTTGGTGGAACTTCTTAACCAGAGATAGCAAAATCACCAGAGACTGGTGGGGCAACCAAAATCACAAAATCGTCAAAGGGCACGTGACACGTGACAGACAGGTTTTGGAAGCCTGGAGGTTTGTTGCGTTTTTAATTCTTTAATTAATTAAATTAATAATTTTTCCGCAGCATATCTCTGCTATGGAATAACCTCTGCTATGTTATAAGATTTGCCTTCCACCAAGTCTATAACTTAGCAGAGGGAAGACTGTACAAGGAAGAAAATGAAAACGTCTTCCATAATTATGCGAATGTTGAAGGAACAATATCGAAATGGGACATTGTCGACGTTTGCCTTTTACTCACCATTAAAACGATTTTACAAATCAAGTTTAGACAAATTACGGCTTTCTGGGGGCGATAAGGTGTTGACAGTGAGATGATTTCATTCACTTGTAGAAAGTTTACATTTCACGTTTCACCAGACTAGATATTGCTATCGCGGTACACATAGTCTCGATAAGAAGCCATCGGCCCACAATGAGGGACGATATACTGACTGAGGAAATCGCAAGGTACCATAGCCAGCTTATAGTCTCACCTCGCGGAACAAGGGTTCTTCTTGAGGCATGCGGCACAAAACATCAGTTCTTGCTACGGCTGGAAAAGTGAATGGCATAAAAGTCTTGCTTGTGGTTGCATACAACGATGCATATATTGCTGCTGACAAAGATTAAAAAGATCTGAGTTTGTTAACAACGGTCTATGACATCTTAGCTGGATGTGCAAGGTGGTGTACAACTTTTGACCATGGTAGCTGAGTTCACAGCTACGCTGATTATGACTCGAGAACGTTTGGCATTCACGAGCTACTACCATAATTGGAACGTAGGCTCATAGAGACGATGCCGCTGCGCGTTGATAATCAAGCAGCTTGTAGCATCTTGACGGTGAGAGAGGATCAGCAAAGGCAAATAAGTATATGTGCGCATAAAGTTTGCTGGTTGATATACATATAGTAAAACATGAAACCGAACATCAAGATACAGTGACACTTCCTGCGGACATATTTACAAAGGCGTTAGCTACACCCAGGTCGCATGTATTGCGCCAAGTTATGGGTTGGTAACAAATCGATTGGAGCCGATGGTGACAGAGCAAGGAACGAATGTTATTGTAAGGACAGTGTCGAAGAGGGCGAGTGTGAAAAGGCAGGCCATACGGTCACGTACCAAGGAATTGGGTGTAAAGTTTTCATTACTGATCGGCTCGCGTCGAACGACAGAAAAAGTTGCAGTGTATAACTTCTCCTGCAGCGACAATTTGATAACTAGCCAGGAGATAATGGAAATGATAACACTCTCTTCTTGCTTTCAATGTGTGTTCTGTGGTCGCTGCGTTACGTATTGACGTTTAACATGATCACCTGCGCTTTCCCCACGCACGCTCTCTGTGCGTAATTAGGTGTCGCGCTTATAAGTACTTCCTTGCCCCATAGAGCCTCTACATTCTTATTTGAGATTACGGAAATCACCGAAGAAGTGATCTTGATAGTAACTGATGAACCAACGTTATGCGTGCCCTACATACCAGACCACATCCGAACTGCAGCCGGTCCTTACATCTTCCTGGTATCAGCGTAAGATTTCTCACTTTCCATCTTTTCTGTCGCTGCCAAACCAAGCATACAACCTAAATGGATAATAAGAAAGGTAGAAGGCGGCTTGGGACTCGATCGTTGTTCAACTAGAAAGACACGTTCTTCCAACACATTCGTCAACTGTCATGCTCCGCAAAGATTTCTTGTCGTACACCCGTTTCTGGCATCCCACCCCCATGACTGAAGTGCACCGAATGCAGCAAAATTTACCGATGTCTTTCGTAGCTTAGTAACTTTTGAAACACGTGTCAAAGTTCAATGTCACGAATAAGGTACCCTCACCTGGCATAGCCAACGTTGACACGTCCGGCAGTTCGTACAGATGTATCGTATACATCGTCTGCATGTGTGCCATTCTTGCACATTATGTACATGGTGAAGTTGCGGGTCCCCCTTTGTGTATCTCCGACGCAACTTGTGTCTTGATCCTATCCGATCAGTACGTTTTGACAATAGCAACTACGACGTAAGCGGTTCCGAAAGTACCTCTGGTCTCGTTTGAATGTCCTCAACATCTACGGACAATTTGGTATAAAAATAAAAGTTGAATCTACCTGCTCAATTCTGCTCTGCTCGACACTACAAGTGCACACATGAATGGGCAGGCATCGTCACGTCTCTTCACCAAAGCCGCGAATAAAACGCCATCTGCGGCCGTGGTGCCTTTTAGCTCCAAGTAGCGTCCAAGCAGCGTATTTGCAAAGTCAATGCGTGCTGTCTGTGACAGTTGACTTTGTGCTGCCAGAAGAGAATGCCAGCTTTGCGACAGCATATCGCAACGCCAACAAAGAGTCGTTACTCGACGTGTTGCGATATTAAACTCTTGCGGAAGGGACAAGTAAGCGAGGCATGCGACATTATCTGCATGGCAAGGCATTGCTATCAGCACAATGGCACTTACGTTGCATCAATGCCGTAGCGTGGATAACCGTTGCAGTAAGAGACTAACATGCCACGCTTTGCTTGCGTGTGTATCGAGTGCGGCAGTCGTTTTACTCTCACACGCGACAGGTGATGCGCATCAACTCGTAGTAATTGAGTTGTTGCTCAAGAAGAACAATCTGCTCTGCTGTTTGCAGTGACAACGGCAGAAGCTGCTGCCTACGATTAAGTGCTTCACAAAATGGGGCGCAGCCGCCACATTGTCTTTACCCCAGAGCTGCAAGCGCTTGTAGCTTGTGAAGTGCTACAGGCTGGAAAGAACTCGATCCAGAGCAAAGCACCTACTCACATGGTGACGCAATCGGCGAGTCAGTGTGTACAAACCTGATGCAAAACTAATGTACCGCTGTTGGGTCTCAATGCGAGACGAGATTACCACAACACACGTAGATGTCTTCGTATACCTCACTAACTCCCGCATAGGTGGCACACACTTGCACCTGCTCGGCACTTCTTTAGCGTTAGTAGTATTCCAGACGTCATGAACATCGTGCGTTCGCCTTTTCCTCGGTAGGTGTGCGCGTACCGTAATATATATTAAAACACATCGTCTTATCGCTGCTGCGTACGCCAAGTCATGCACTAACTCGTGCATGAACAGAGAGAGAGAGAGAGAGAGAGAGAGAGAGAGAGAGAGAGAGAGAGAGAGAGCGAGAGAGAGCCAACGGCACGTTCCTCCAGCGTCTCCCATGCGTCTGAGAGAGCCCACTCGTCAACGACAAAGCGTCGAGCGCCTCCTTCGAACCTCACGACGTCCGGCCACACGCGTCGACGAACTCAGAGCGTCGAGCACGAGCAGAGCCGCCACGACCACCAGCGGCAGCAACAAACAGCTCACGCGCGTTTGGTCAACTCGGCCCGTTCTCGCTCTGCTTCAGGTCCGCCTCTGCCTTCGTCCACCGACGGCACCACTGCTCGGTCCATGCAAATGTCATAGCACATGAAACACGTCCGCGCACGCGTCGACGCCTTTGCCGCTTTGCCCTTTTTCGTCCCACGTCGGCCGCTGTTTACCGCGAACGGCAGCTGCTCCACGCGCACGTGAGCCGACGAGCAGCCCGCGCACAGCACGCGGCCGCACAGGCGGCAGTGGTGGCGCCGCGTGGCCAGCGCGCCAAACGTCTTGCGACAGGCCATGCACTCGAGACGGTCCTTGTCCGCGACCCACGTGGGCGCATGGGCAACTTGCGCCACGAGCGTCCGGAGCTGCGCCACGCCCACTTTGTCGAACACGGTCTTGCCGGCCTCGTCCTTCTGGTCCAAGCGCGCGCCGTAGCGCACGAGCCGCAGCGCGATCTCGAGCAGTCCCTTGTCCAGCGCAACGTGCAGCATCGTCGACTGGTCGACCGGCGCATTGGCGCTCGCCTTGTGCTGCAGCAGTAGCTCTGTCATCGTCGGGTCGTCCCGCGTGGCGGTCAAGAGGTGCACGCCCAGCGCCGTCTGGTTCCGCAGGTTCAGTCCGTGGACGTCGGCCCCCGCCGCGAGCAGCACGCGCGTCATGCGACGCGATTTCGCGGCCGCCAAGTGCAGCGCCGTGTTGCGCCGCGTGTCGGCGATGTTGACGATCGAGTCGCGCAGCTGCGGCATGAGCAGCGCCTGCACGACGTTCAGGTGGCCGCCGCGGATGGCAAAGTGCAGCGCCGTCTGGCCGAACACGGGGTCGCGCCGGAGGAGGTCCGTGCCCGCCTGGATCACGAGGGCGTTCACGAGGACAATGTCGCCGGCTTTAGCGGCCTCGAGCAGCGGCGGGAGGCCGTGCGAAGCGGTTTTTGAGGTGGTGGAGGTAGAGGCCGACAGCCGCGCGCTCGTGAGGTGAGCGCGACGGTAGTGGTCGTCGAGGCGCATGAGCGCGTTGCCGAGTTCGGTCGGCCGTCCGCCGGCGCTATTGTTGTTGTTGGACTCGCCAAAGCCATTGCGCGGCATGAGGCTGTCGCGAAAGGAGGTGCTGTCTCTTGTTGGGTGGAGCAGCGGAAGGTCTAGTGGGGCGTCGAACGAGCGACTGCTGCTACGGAGCTGCAGTGGGAGCTCGTCATGGGGGACGAGTGGGGACGAGAGCGGCGCGTCGAACGTTACGTCGGACGGTTCGTCGGTCGCGAGGCGATCCGAGTGGAAGCTGCCGTCACTGCTGTGACTAGTACTGCTGCCGGTGCTCTGCTCTGGCGCAGCAGAGAGGTAGGCGGCGCGAGGGGTCAACGGCTGCTTCGAGACATGGAGGCAATGGCTGTTGTCGTCGTCGGTGGCGGCTACTTCGGTGGCTAACATGACCGTAGCGGGACGAGGGAGAAGCGAGAATGAATGAAAGGAGAAGGGAGTGGAGTGGAGGAAGGAAGGAGGGAGGAAGGAAGGACGGGACAAGGGGTGAGACGTGCAGAGGGGCTGGCGGTGGGATATTGCGGGCGGATGGCGTTGTTCTTGGCGACAAGAACGGGTTGAAACGATTGACTGGGAGGTGTGTGGCGTTGCAGTTACGCGAGCAAAGCGCGTGAGCAGCGCGTCTTTACTTGACTAGAGAAGGCGAGCGGACGGCAGCGTCTGGCCACTCTGGACGTGTGCGATCGGGCAGTGGGTGCCGACGGGCAGCTGCTTCTCCCTTGGAGATGGATCGTTGTCGAAACGCGCGTGAGTAACCAGCGCGTGAAGTATAGAAAACAATTACTGCCCCGAGCCGACATCGAAGTGCAGTGCTGACGGTAACGACACTGTTATTGGCAGTCGGCCGACGCACGAGTTTCGAGGCTGACACCTTTCGTGCGCCTTCCTGCTTTTGTAGCGAGCGTAGGGTACACTCGCGCCGCCTTTCAGTGAGCATCAGACAGCACGTTGACGAACGACGAAAGCGCTCTGGGACGTACCACAGTATCTCGCAGCTCGATGGAACAACGAACGAGTCGATCATTCTTACATTACAATGCAAAGGTAGTCAATAGAGGTATGAGCTGAGCTTTCGAGATGCTCGGGAGGCTCAGCGTGCGACTCGGCCGGCAGCTTCACAAGCGTCGCTTTTGCCTGCACATAAAGGCGTCATAGCTTCACGTTCATCGACTACGGCGAGCTAACGAAATGAGAAGGAATCCTGTGCTGCTCTCTGCGCGAGGCAATGCTTACGCATACCAAATGCGATCGCGTTTGCAGAAAAGGTGAAGGGATTGCGCCGATGTTGAAGCAGCCGGCTGCGCCGTGAACCCATCGAGTTGTTTTTCTGATAAAGAAAGGCACTATCCCATGTGCAGTAAAGCTGCAATGAATGACATCGCCTGCTACGTGGCTTGCGTTACAGCTTGATGTCTGTGCGCAGTAAAGACTGGACCGCACGCCTCTACACAGCGGTGTGCAGCAAAGCGTCCTGTCGTTCCACACCCCATACTTACAGCTGCAACATCGGTCCACGCACGTCACGGGTACAAGCAGTCCAGGAGCTAGATAGCCATGTGCGGGGCGCCAAGCTGCCAGCACAGACTTTGCATGGAGCTGAGAAACGTCCCGTCAGTTTACGGTGATCACGTGCACGAAAGCCGCTACGGTCTCATATATCGTTCGCTGTCATAGAGATCGTGCGATAGAGACTGATTAGTCCCGCGGCTGTCGCCGTTCTCTTGTCACGATACTGGGTGCTCGGAATAGCAGAGCTTTGCATGACAAGAACGACCACATCGATCAACGGATGCTCATGACGCACTGCGATGAAAGGCGCGTTTCGAAGCTTATCGTTGACTTCTGCATAATCACCACGGTGCTGTAGTTCGCTCCATACGACAAAGGCCCTTCTCATCGTGTTCAAGCAGTATTTTGCACATTCTTCGAGTTTAGTAGGAGATAAACTGCTTCGCCAAACCACTTGCGTGTCGGCTTCCACGTTCGGTAACCTTACTGGAAATACTGGACCAACAGCAATGCGCGGAGATCCCACGTTGACGCAAAGAGACTGGACTCGTTTTCGAAGCTCTCCCCAAAGCTCGATACGTAAACAGCACTCTGAAGTTCCGAAACTTTCTGCACGTATGTTGCACTGATGCTCTCTGATATCCCGCCTTTTTCGTACCCTCTCGAAAACGATAAATCGGCTTGGACAATACGCGTGTTTGCAACAGGTTAGGCAAACAGGGGCAAGAAAATACAGCGCGCAAAATCGAGTGCGTCTCATGTCCAAATATACCATCGAATCAGGCGCCAAACGGTTACCCTTGAGCGACGCAGCTTTTTCTCGAATGCGATGAATAAGCGGGATCGACGCATACGAGCTGAACTAGCCTCGGTCTCGAAGAAACGTCATATTAAGTTGACGCAGCCACATCGTTGGCGGTGCGAAGTAACGCAGCTTTATCTATGACGGAGACGACCCCGCCAAAAGCATTGCAAAATTATGCATATCGCGGACATTACTCGTTATCTGGTTGTGAGAAATGTCCATGCCGGTTGCATGATTTCGTGCGCCCTTTGTTTGTGGCGCCCCGAGCTCACTCAAGAGTGCATGTTGTGGGCTCGCAAGTGGTTCTCATTTCCAGGGCGAGTGTCGCAGTTGAATCAGATCAGAAGAGTGAAAGATCGAGAGTACAGATAACTAGGCAGTGATGTTCATCGGAATGACGACGTAGAAGCAACATCGAAAACCAAGACTGCACAGCGTCTTGCTTTCCTCATACTAACAGCATACTACTTCGAGTTGGTATTTTAGGAGGGGACATTTGCACAAAACAGTGCCTACTCTCTATGTACAGCGACTTATACGTCGAAATGCCACGTGAGAATTTGGGAAGTGCTTGACCGTACGCTAAATGCTGATAGAAGCAACGACGTTTTTACCATGGCATGCGTAAATTCGTGGAGCATTAACAATATTTATTGTGTCTATAATATTTGCCATTTGATGGTTATTTATTTTACGGGAAAACAAAAAAATGGCCCATATTATCACGAAAGTGAAATAAATACCCCAAATTATCGAAAAACAAAAAGAGCAGCGTTAATTACCCCCCCCCCGATCTTCGTTAGCCACCCCCACCCCTACATGTTACGGTGGTTTATGTAGTTTTCATATTTTTGATAAGTCATAATTAAGCGTCATATTGCTCAATACTGACAGCCAATCCCATCACAATATTTGCATCCTTTTTTCTTTCGCCCACACGCTACTTTTTCAACTATTGAAGAACTTATTTCAGCGCTTAAACACCATAGTCAGTCATTATCATATGGCTTTGCTACCACCTCCAGAAAACTACATACGATACCCTGGAGCAAGCCCGTAAGGCACTTAATGAATATGCAAGAGCTCAAGGCTTTGTCCAAACGAACAAGCGTACCAAGAGGGTGGGTAACAGGAAATATGGTGCAACCAAACGTATTACTCATATGGCGTTCACAGGGAAATAGATACAAGCCAGTTGCTGTTGACGAAGAATCAAAAACGCAGAACGATCAAGCGCATAAGGGCTAGTAGAAGCACTATGTGCCGTTTTGAAGCTTTCATTTAACGCATAGATAGGCTCTCGAAAGTTACAGTCGTTAGAGGGAAGCACAATTATGAAGCGTTTGATGAAGCCTCTGCACATCCGAGTGGTCGCGTTACACGAAGAGGCTCGCGAGCGAGTCCTCTTATCGACCAGTGCTGGTGTCAAACCTGCTACTATTGTTTCTTCTCTCCACAACGACAGCATCATAAATGCCACCGCTCAGAATGTTTACAACATCCGTAACAATGGTCGCGCTGTAAGGTTACAAGGTAGAACACCAGTTCGGTCACTGCTTGATGGACTTGTTGCTTCAGGCGTAAATCACCATACTGCACGCGAAGAAGATGGGCAAAAACTGACCCATCTTTTTTTATCTCCGTCGGCCGAGGAATTTTGTTCCAGATACACTGCCGGGATAGTATGGCTGATGGACTTACAGACCAACAGGTATGGAATCATATTGCTCCATATCGTCGGAGTTACCAGCACCGACCATACCTTTACTCTGTCATACTGCTTATGCAAGCAGATCGAGAGGCAAACTACGTCTAGGCAATGCAGAAGCTGCAACAGGAATTTTGCGAGGTAAGTATTATACCTAAGACATTTTTAGCAGACCAAGAGATGGCTTTGATGCGCGCGAGTGACATAGTATTTCCGTACGTGAACGGGTTGCTTTTCCGCTGACATATATCAAAGAACATTCTTGCCAAGCCTAAGAAGTCTTTCACCACAAACGAAGATTGTGAGGCCTTTCTCAAATCCTGGAACATCTTAGTGTCACAAGATCAAATACAGACTTTCAAAGATAGGCGGAAAATATGCGCGAGAGCTAGGGTATATCGCATCCGCGGGTCGTTCGATATGTCGGCGGAACGTTGCTGTGTTGGAGAGAGATATGTGTGACCTGTTTTCTCCGCAACAAGCAGCACTATGGACACGTCACCACGTCTCGCGTTAAAAGTACGTATGCTGCCCTGAAACCCTGGATCGGATCATCGACTGGCGATATATTGTCTGTCAACAATGCTATAGAGCTAGCTTGCGATGGACAGCTGGCTCGTATCAAGCAACAACATGCAAAAGAGAGAGCGATATTTGACATGCATTTTGGTAGTATGTTTGCCGACATCATGGGAAAGATCTCGGAAGCTGGCCTGCGCGCAGCCTTTCTCCAATACAAAATCGATTTCATTAATGATGTCGATGCCATGTGCCTCGCTCATGCACGGTTTGGGACCGTGCGAGCAGTTACCCTGAACCTCAGATACGGCCACCTGATTGGCTAATATGTTATGGTTGGAAAGCAGACGATTCTAGAAGGACATTGAATGGAAGAAGGATAACAGAGAGTAGTTTTCGGTAAATTTAGATTTACTCACTTCGGCATTTTCCTCCAACAACAACCTCAATCCAACAGGACAAACAGCCGCAACGCTACCGACCGTAACGTTCAAAACATGACCTCCAAATGCGCCAAAGGCCTCCTGGGGAGTGGGAACTACTATCACTGGGAGTACAACATGCGCATGACCTTGGCCCGAAAGGGGCTTTTGGCGCATGTTGAGGTTGTAAAGCCCGAGAACGAGATCACAGAGGCGTGGCTTGTCATTGACGCAAAGGCACTTCGAGATCATCGCTCAAGGGGTGGAACTACAGCATCAGAAAAACTTTCGATCTGCTTCACGTGCCGTGCACGCCTGGGGGACGATAAGGGACTTCTAGAATCGTTCCACGTTCCAGAACCGTGTCACCATGAAACGACGTCTGCATCAAGATGGAGAGCGGAAAGGCGATGGCCAAGCATCTGGACGCGTTCGACGAGCTTGTCGTCGGGTTGCAGGCACTAGGGGGACCCGTCGACGAGGCACGACAGCTTGTTGTGCTGTTGAGCAGTCTTCCTTCTGAGTACGAGATGATTGCATCGATTGTGGAAAACGCTAAGGATGCGTCACTGATTGAGGTGAAGGAGAAGCTTCCCAAGGAGTACGAGCGGCTTGAGAAGAAGGACAAATCATGGAGAAAGCGTTCCGTGCCGGGAACGCTGGAAGGTTTAAAGGCGATCGAGGACACAGTCGAAAGGGAAACGTACCACACAAGAAGGGCGGCGATTTCAAGGGAAATTGCTTAGGATGTGACCAAGTTGGTCACATAGATCGGGACTGTCCGAGTCAGAAAGGCGGCAATGGGAACGATGCTGTTTTTGCCGTCGGCGAACAATGCCGAAACGGATGGTTGATCAACAGTGGTGCTACATCGCACATGGCCCCGCATCGTTCTGAACTATTCTACTACGAGACCTTAAACGATGGCATCGAGGTGACTATACCGGATGGCAAGAAATTACGCGTTCATGGAAGAGGAACGTTCAAGTTGACCGGTCTCGACGACAGACACGTCAAGATGATGGACGTCTTGTACATCCCAGGACTCGACAGAATCCTTTGTCGATTGGGAGACTAGCTGAACGTGGCTTGAGTGTGAAGTTCCAACGTTCCTCGTGCATCATCCGGGGTGCAAACAGCGCAATTGCTATGGGGAACAAGGTGGGCAAGGCGTTCCAGCTCGACTGCCAGTAAGAGGAAGCACGGTTTGTGGAGTACTCAGGACCCGATAGTAAGTGGGAGCTGTAATACGCTCGCATGGGACACCCAAGCAAGGATACACTGGTCAAGCCAAAGCGTTCCACGAACATCATACCTGCGGTGAAGCAAGGTATCGAGAAGCTGTGTGACGGCTGCATGAAAGGCAAGCAGACAAATACGTCGTTCCCGTCACGATCTGTGACGAATACAGCGCATGTGTTGGAAGTGGTACGCACAGATGTATGGGCACGATGAGAACGCTCTCAAAGGGTGGCGCAAAGTATGTGCTGACACTCTTGGACGACTACTCACGGTATGTAGTAGCGTACTTCCTGAAGAAGAAGAGTAAGGTGGCCGGCAAACTGAAGTAGCTCCAAGCGTTCTACGAAAACCAATAGGGGGAACGCTTGAAGTTTCTGCGATCAAACTATGGAACGGAGTTCGTGAACAAGACGGTGGATGAGATGTGCCGCCGCAACGGTATCATGCACCAACGAACCGTTCCGTATAGCCCTCAACAGAATGAGGTGGCGGAACGTATGAATCGTACCATCATGGAGAAGGCACGAAGCATGCTACACTACAAGGTTGTAACGACAGAATCGTGGGCTGAAGCTGTAAATACAGCAGCGTACCTTATCAACTGTTCCAGCAACACGGCACACGCGGACTCGACACCGTACGAGTTGAGGTTCAAAGTGAAGCCCCACATAGAACACTTGCGCGTGTTCGGATCGCAGGGTTACGCTCACATTGACGATGACTAGAGAACGAAGCTCAAGTCGAAGAGTTCTCGCTGTATGTTCTTCGGGTATGCCGAGAACGTATAGGAGTATCGTTTGTTTGAATTGAACGATGCCAAGGTCAAGACGTCACGGTCGGTCAGGCTGGACGAGCGTGAGGTGGGCGGTGTATATGACACGCAGTCATCGCAGCTTGGAATGGTCACTCAAATATTTACGGAGCGTGATGACAGGACCGTTCCCATACCTGAGGAACGTCATCCGAGCATGGACGAACCCATGGAACTTGCCGAGGAACCTGTTCCGGATGTGGAGATGAGACGACGTGGAACCTGAGAACGATTCTCTCCAATCCCAACTGCCTTTATTTGAACCGGCTAACACTGGGCTGAATTTGCTGCGTTTCATCCGCCACCACCAACGTACAATGAAGATCGCGTGGTGTTCCACCCCGAGGCGGCACGCTTGAGGCGTTCGAGAGAGCCAGTATTTCTGCTTGAGGACGGTGTGGACGCTGATGACGAACGGCTGTCTAAATGGAGTGATGGAGCGCCTTCGCCGAGGCGTGCAAGGGCTGACGAAGAAGGATTGTTTGTGGAGGCTGTTTTGGCATATGCTGCGAGTATCAACGGTGTTCCAGACACAACAAACACGTATGCAGAAGTTTTCGCTAGTGACGAAGCAGCTGAATGGCGTTAGGCTAAGGACGCGTAACTCCCCTCGCAGGATCAAAACCATACGTGGACTCTCGTTCCATGTGAAACGGCTACCCGTCCGATTGAGTGCCGTTGAGTGTTTGCCAAGAATTGTGACGAGAACGGTTGAGTGGTTCGCTACAAGGCTCGGCTGGTAGATCAAGGGTTTAAGCAGAAGTTCGGAATAGACTTCTTCGAAACCTACTCATTGGTGAAATCAACACGTCAGCACGGCTTCATCTACCAAGGTAGAACAAACAATGTTACGCTCAAAGCGTGCTCGGACGCAGATTGGGGTATGAACGTTGACGACAGGCGTTCCGTCTCTGGTTTCATGGCGATAATTGGGGATGCGCCGGTGGTGTTTAAGTCAAAGTTCCAGAAGACGGTAGCACTCATATCTGCGGAGCTGAGTACATGGCTTTGAGCCAGTGCGTTATAAAAGTGCTGTGAACACGTGCAATGCTAACATACATGGGAAGGATTCACCAGAGAGCTACGACAATCTGGGAAGACAACCAGGTCGTGATCGCTCTGGCGCAGAACGCTGGCTACCATGCCCGAACGACGTGGACAGTTGTCATCACTTCATTTGAGAGAATGTGGAGCGCGGGACGATCACGATCAAGTACATTGACACCAGGAATCGACTAGCTGACATTCTACCAAATGTCACTCGGGACCAAGACGCTTAAGTTCCTACGCGACGGAAATACATCAAGAATAAGGTCACCGTGCCGTAGCGGTGAGTGGAAGTGTTAACATGTGCCCCGCTCCTGCACGGTTCGGGACCGTGTGAACGGTTAACTTGAACCCCAGATACGGCACCTAATTGGATGAAATGTTATGGTTGGTAAGCAGACGATTCAAGATGGACATTGAAGTGAAGGATGATAACAGAGAGTAGTTTTAGGTAATTTAAATTTACTGACTTCGGCATCTGCGTCCAACAACAATATCAACCAACATAATGATGTCGATGACAATGGAGCCGTCATTGTTTGCCAATGTACTTATAAGAGATTTTACATTAAAGCGCAGTATGTGCAGCTTATATTCACTAAACGTGTTTACATGCTTGTTAGCGTCGGCAATGGAATACCCCTGCCGACATTTCTTCTCCGCTAGACGCATATAGCTATCTCTTGATAATTTCGACAAGCACCGGTGACTGATGTAGCCGCCCAAGATAGTCAATCCACACTACGTGGTAGACTTGCCAAAAACATGGGAGAAGGAAGGTGTAGACAGAGCACTCCAATGTCGCCGGGAACCGAATAAGAGATATCGTCGAACATGTTCTGGCGCTATCCGATGAAGTGCGTGATCCTGAGCGGATAAAGAGTCGTGGTAGACCTGTTGATGACTTAAATCATCGTTTTGGAACCACGGAGAGAGATCTGTCGCTCTTCGAGCATGCAAAGGTTGCGCTAAATCCCTAAAGAGGCGTAAATGCAGAAATCGCGGTCGGTCAGGTCACAACGTTTCAATATTGCCGTAAAAAAATGTATTCAGATAAAACACGTGAAAGTTATCGGTATCAGGGAAAGGCATATCATAGTTAGCGAAGATTCGGCGCCCCCGTCAATTTTTTAGATTTATTGGATTTTGTCCGTTAACTTTGATCCTGACTAAGTCCAAGAATATCGTGCGGATAACGCTGATTCACCTACGATCCATACCGTGTAATCTTTGAGGCCGCGACGGCTAACGCTGATTCTACTACGATCCAAACCGTGTATTCTACAAGGACGCGACATAATTTGCATTATATTTGCAGGTTATTGGGAAACCACGATATTTAATCTGCCATAAATGATGCTAGCAATAGAAGAAAGACAAGGACTTCATTTGTTGGTCACGAAGTTCCGTTTTCTCTGATTGAAGACCCGTCACGCGAACATGGAAGCAGGCGTCTGATGTACTGAAGCACTTTACCAGCTACTTGTTTAGGGTAATGTATCGATTTTTAAGCAGCATTATCAAATATAATAAGCGGCATCAATCGAACTTTATTCTCCATTGCGGGGTCCAAGTTGTGGTGGCTACTTCAGGTAAACTAAAACAATTTGTACTGCTTAGCGATATGAAGATGAAACTATGCAAATCGATTCATTCGGAAGGAGTCGATCGAACGTGGGACTATGGCTGTGTTGTGAGCATTTTACGACATTGAACAGCTTTGCAGGTCAGGCCTTAATCATCGCTAAACCGATGCCGCCAATTTATTATAGATTTGCGAATGATTTACTACTACAACGTGTTCTGGTCAACATCGGTCGCGCGAGCGTCCCAGACTTGGATGCATCTCAGGAAGTTTATGAAACATGAAGCGAGAGGAGAGACATTACATATGCTGGAGTACTCTCACATGCTTTGCGCCCTGTAATTTTAATCTGTGATTGGTTGTGTCAGACATTTTCGGGTACGCGAATGACCCACTATATACGGTATATTTAAAACATGGTTTTTGAGAGGTAGTGGTAGATTTTCAGCTACTGTGGAAACCGCTCTACGATTATCACCCTCAGGTATATTTTTTACACATTGAGGAGGCTGAACCGGCATTTATCACCTTAAAGATTAGCCGACCGCACCACTACCCCAGTAAATCACCCCGTTTTTATCATCTGTGAGGGCAATGTTGATGTTGATGATACCTTTAAGAGCTTAATTTTTTATGACATGAAGTGCGACGAGACTATGAACTTATTTAGAGCTGCCCCATCGACGAGACCACTCATATAGGCATCCAGCGGTTCAACTTCTTGGACAGACTTTTGAACGCGCTCACGCTGCTGAGCTTCTACTTCTTAACGTCTTTTTCGCTATTCCAGCGTTTCACCTTTCTCTTCGTCTCCTGGTAGGCATAGTGTCTGTTGTTTTGGTACCGCATCTACTTCCGCTAGAAAATTTGCTCGCTATTCTTTTTTGCTTATTTTTTCCTCCTGCGACGCTTCACTTGTCACTTCTGTTACAATATTAATGTCCCCAGGATTGGCGTCATCACTGCCTTCGTCCAACCTACTTTAGAGAATCGCAGGTTTCTGCATAGTACTTTGACTCTTCTGCGTTTTTTGGATTGACAGACTTTAACGAGATGCCGCTGAAGTTGAACTTATTTAGTGTAACACCTCCACTCGTCACCGGCGTAGCAGTTACATAATCTGCAACGTCCTTCTTCTCCACTCAGCTAGAGTAAACGCGCTGGCCGTAACCATCAGCATCTCAGCTATTAGCAAGCGTCTTGGATGCTACCACAGTATCAGTACTTTAATCAAAAGGCTTCACGTCCAACACACGATCCCGTTAATTGATTGTCTTTTCACCCTCTTCGCCTTTTTTCAACTCGAATCTGTTTCAATACACCTTCTTCACTCTCGTCTCACTTCTACATATGCTCCATTTGCTGCTATTCCAGGAAATCTTGTGTCTCTACCGCTATCCTTTTTCTCCTAATATAAGCTGCCACTTGGTCGATTTAAAGATCGACTGCGCGAAGCAGAGCTCGATCGTGGAAAGCGCTGATTAGTCTTGGACTATTTCTTGCGGCGTTTATATGGCGACTTGGACGAGCGACGAAGATCACGAGAGCGCGACCTGGAGTGGGACGCGCTTTTGGGCGAAGAGTGCGACGACAGTGAGTAGGATCGATAGCAGCCGCGATGTGCATGGCGATGGGAGGAGGGACGAAAACTGCGTCCGTGGCTGTGGCCTCTACTGCGATGGAGTCGCCGCCGGTGGATATGAAGACTTAGCGCGTCGTGCGATTTTGGTACGAAAACGAAAATTGAGGGTCTGCTACAGTTTCGTATCTTGTCATTGGAAGATAATAGACTTACTGTCTGCGTGGAGTGATTGAAACAAATACAAGAAGATGGAGAGACGACGAAGAAGGTCAAATAGTGGACGCTATGGACAAATGCTTGAGCTCTTTATCGATCATCAGATAGATATTCTCGCGACTTCAAAAGTGGAAATACACTTTTCTTTGGCGCTTTAAAAAATAATAGCGCCAAACATAAGCGAGTCGCAGTGAGGCACGTCGTTCGAGTTGGGCAGGTGACTTATCTCACCGAACGTAGTAATGCTCATAAACGAGGCTCCACCTGACCAGTCTTTATACGCACCAATCTATAGCAATCAATTAAAACATTGGCTTGAAAACGCACAGAAGTCGAGCCATTCAATTAACCGCAATGTATCATTTCAGACATGCTCTTGTGGCCTAACAGTGCCTGCAATCCAGCTGACACGGACATGAGGCAGCCGATCGTCTCGTGGATGTAAATCTTGTTGCTTGCCACGGTTTGCGTCCCCATTTGAATCAACAAGACCATTAATATGAGTTAGATTCATCACTGTATCCGTGAGTGGAAAAGTATTCGACAAGAACCTTGTTGATAGCGGTCTTTAACGACTTATCAGATGTTTACATAAAAACAACGCTCATGACGCAAGTGACGGAGCTTATAGCGCCCAGTGAGCCATCTTCGTTGATGCCGGTGATCACTGCTTTGATGTTGATCGGCTTGGACCAGTCACTTGACTGCATTGTGCACAACGAAGAGGAGGAGTGGGCGTCAATACTGCGGTCGATCTCCATTTGAATCAAAACGAAGTCATTTGTAGTGCCTAGTGGATGCAGACTGCCTATTCGGTAACCACCTATTGAGGAAATCTCAGTCTGGCTCTTATCAGACGTCACGTCGAGCCACTACCGTCATCTAATTACACGCTGGTCTGGTTAGTCAATTGAATATGCATTACGACGATTGATGTACCTCTTGGAAAACCTCTGCGGCTGGCTTGAAGACTATTTCGGTTATAGCATTTTTTGATGTCATTGTCACAGTGTCCATGCAGGAGAATCGCTACAAGCCTTGGCTCCGACATAAGTGAATTTGACGTAGCAGACTGTACGAAACAGCTCAAGCGTGCCAGTGAGTAAGGTCCAGCCTTGTACGCGACACCACGAACAACAAACCATCCACAAAGCGAATCATCGCGTCACTCATGGCCAGCCGATTACCTTCCGTGCAAAGTACTGCGGTAGCAGCGGCAGCGCGTCCCTATCCCCGTCAGCATTAATCTCTTTCTGCAACGGAGCCAACCTTGTTTGCCACTGTTTGCATTTCATTCATTCCCTGCAAGGAGAACACCGGCACGACCCGAATAGGCTTCTGAAACAAAACTTTGCGCGCATCCTCTCCTCTGGAGTCAAAAGCGGCAAAAAAATGGCCCCTGATACTGCGTCCTGGACTGGAACTGGATGCATGCTACGCTCAGGTATTCACTCGCACGACGTGTAATGATCGGAAGCTCGACCACGATGCCTGATGGTCCTGAATAAATGGAGACACGGAACGCCGCCGCGCGCGGGGATTTCATAGACCGCAGCTTAATGAGCACTCGCCTCAGCTCTTTGACAGCTGTCTCAGTATCACCCAGCATTCCTAGCTCGTTGCCGTATATCGACAGCAAGCTCTCCACAGAGCACAAAAACCTGATTCGCGTAATCATTTCAAGCAAGTCATACCGCAGCAAACTTGTAGTGGATTCGGACCAAACCTCCCGTGGTAGCGTGTATGGAAGTACATGGTTTGCTGGAAATACGTGACGAGCGCAGTTATTGCCTGATAAAATGCCACCTCGGGTCGACGATCAACGTTCCATTTCAGCTCATTGTACTTGCGCTCCAACGCGCTCAATGTAAGATCAGAGCTCGCTTTCTCGGCTTTCAAGAGGCGCGTATGAAGTCTATCCAACTCTTCACGCATCTGGCGCACGCCACCGATCTTGAAGCCGAAGCCGTACACATTCGCTGCGAAGGCTCCTACCGTCGTGGTACCATTCCATGTTTGTGAAATGGAACATTTCCACTAGCTGTTGCACCACTCACAATTGGCACTTTCGCCAGGTCCACATCAGACTTTGGAGCCTGTGGCGATGAGCAGCATTCACTACTTGGTACTGCAAGCGTTAACCTGTCATCCAAGCAGCCTACCATCATATAGGATACTATGTCAACCGCATCGGACTTTCCATCCCCTCCTTACATGCTTTGAAACTCTTCTTCAGTAATTGTTATTGCGACAACGGTTTCGGCTAGCCTCCGTTGTTCAGACTTGACTCCGACACAAGTGAATTTGACGTAGCAGACTTTACGAAACAGCTCAAGCGTGCCAGTGAGTAAGGTCCAGCCTTGTCCGCGACACCACGAACGACAAGCCATCCACAAAGCGAATCATCGCGTCACTCATGGCCAGCCGATTACATTCCGTGCAAAGTACTGCGGTAGCAGCGGCAGCGCGTCCCTATCCTCGTCAGCATTAATCTCTTTCTGCAACGGAGCCAACCGTGTTTGCCACCGTTTGCATTTCATTCATTCCCTGCAAGAAGAACACCGGCACGACCCGAATAGGCTTCTGAAACAAAACTTTGCGCGCATCCTCTCCTCTGGAGTCAAAAGCGGCAAAAAAATGGCCCCTGATACTGCGTCCTGGACTGGAACTGGATGCATGCTACGCTCAGGTATTCACTCTCAAGACGTGTAATGATCGGAAGCTCGACCACGATGCCTGATGGTCCTGAATAAATGGAGACACGGAACGCCGCCGCGCGCGGGGATTTCATAGACCGCAGCTTAATGAGCACTCGCCCCAGCTCTTTGACAGCTGTCTCAGTATCACCCAGCATTCCTAGCTCGTTGCCGTATATCGACAGCAAGCTCTCCACAGAGCACAAAAACCTGATTCGCGTAATCATTTCAAGCAAGTCATACCGCAGCGAACTTGTAGTGGATTTGGACCAAAACTCCCGTGGTTGCGTGTATGGACGTACATGATTTGCTGGAAACACGTGACGAGCGCACTTGTTGCCTGACAAAATGCCACCTCGAGTCGACGCTCAACGTCCCAATCTAGCTTTCACGCGTCGCCGACTTACAGACATGCATTAATTGTTTGGAATTAGCGTTTTATGATTTATGACTGAGATTGTAAATCACTTCTGAAAACCGGCAATATTCTCGATCCTACCTATCAGAAGGCGTGAATCTAGTAAAATACGGTAATATAAAAGGGTGGGGGAGTGGTGAACGAAATCTTGGGGGAGCGGCTAACGATTTCTTAAAAAACTGCCCCGCGTCTAAGGATACACTAGTTAATGTGGCACAAAAATAACCACACGTTCTGAATATTTTTTCCCCAGTTTACGGCCGTGACCAACCCCCGCCGTGTTTGGGGCGGCGCGGAGAGGGTTCTGCCGCGGGCGTGCTGCACTTGCAGCCACCAGTTGCAGGCACAGATGCGAGATATAAGTACGTAAACTCGTCTCAGTATCATCGGTAGCGGCCGTAAACTCAGTTATGTCGGTACTAGTGCTGTTGATATATATTAATGCCATTGCCTTTGTTATTGTTGTTTCAGTTGCTAATGTTGATACTACTACCATTGTTGCTGCTGCTGTTGTTGTTGTAGGCGCTTCGGTTTCTACGAATGTTGTTCTAATTGTGGTTCGCCTGTCCGCGCTCACCGGCGGTAATACGTCGACGTGTCCTGTCGCCGTTCTGCAGTGGTCAACGTCGACGCTCGCCGAGTCCGTTCCGACGCCGGCGAAGTTTGGGTCGCAGTCGCAGTCGGACTCCGAGTCGCAGTCGGAGCAGCCGGAGCAGCCGCAGCCGCAGATGACGATGCAGTCGCGTGTGGCCAAGGTAAAGGCACGTGGTGCAGCCGCTGCAGTGGATGGTTTCGCGTGCACGAACGCCCGCAACACGCGTGTGCTGGTGCTCATGACGGACAGTGTACGCGTGCGTGTATGTGTGTGTAGCTAGAGAAAGACGAATGTAAAGCTGCTCTTACGGAGCTACGCTTAATACTAATAACAAGGTTATTTATAAAGATGGGATTCAAGCAACAGACACAACGAATTGTCAGCACCCACTGTAAGGGGTTTAAGTAGATTTGTCGTGCTCATAAAAATTGCGTTGAGTAGCATCATATAATGAAAGATAACGTAAATCAATGTGCCGCGCTGGAGTCAATTGAAGTATGGATGCATCATGTATCTCGACATGGAAGGCACTTGAGTATACTAGTACATGGGGCGCTTTTTATCGGTGTTTCGCAAGATGTGATACAAAAACGAAAATTTCGCAAGATGTGATACAAGGTATTTATACAAAAAATATAAATTGAATGACAACGATCAAATTGAAAGCTATCTTATGGCCCAAGTTACTGTTTGTTTGATCAAGTATTGACAGGGTGCATCTGGCTACCATCATCTGATTCCGCCCGAGAAGACGGGGGAGGCGCTTACTGCTAAAGTACACTGCGAGTTCTTTACCGAATTAGAAGTGATGTATGGCAATGCACTAGCAGCGGGCGGAGGCTTTCACCGCGTCACGACAGTCAAGGGTGTGACAGCTGAAGTTTCGCCCAACACCTTTATCTAATACAAAATCTCATCACCGAATTCAAAGACGGCATCTTATAAGTCTGATTCTTATTCTGAGTCCTCGCACGGGACCACGCAGCATTGTATTGGCAGCGAACAAGAGGGCGAGTGGATGAAGTTGGACAAGTCATATCGATCGATCGACCGAATGGACGCTTTCTATGGTTTAAAGTGACACCATTGAAGCCCCCGACGTCGAGTGTGCATATTTCGACGTGGCACAAGGAATGTGACGAGTATCTGTCGCGTTTAGCTTGTGGAAATCGCGTCGATAAGCTCGGAAAACATACGAACGTGAACATGACTCCGGCGTACTCGTTCTTACGCAAGCAAGTCTGTGGGATGCCAATATGAAGGACTTGCAGCTCGTACGGGATCAGTTTAACCATTACTTTAACGACCGAGAAAAGCATCAGGCGTATCCGCCGCGATCGCTTGAGCCGTTTATTCAAAAGTCGTTGCCGCATTTACTTTTGCTCGGCGCCTAACATTATTGTAATAAATGTAAAGTATGGGGTATCTTTATAATATAAATTCAGCTATATACAAGTTAGACCAAAACATAGCGTTACGGTGTAATATCTCGGAAGTCTAACGTTAATACCAGCGGCATGTAGCCTTGTTGTGTCCCGATGTACCACACTGTTTACATTTACGATAGCATTCCTTTTGATCGTTATAAATTAAATATATGTCTTATATAACCTACCTTGTATCACATCTTGCGAAAAATTTATTTTTGATACACATGTTACAAAAACTCTTTTTATTTATATACTATCTAAACAAATTAATTTTATTTTTTAATCATAACAGGATTAATTTTATTTGTACAATTAAGAAATGATTTTTATATTATCTTATTTATTTTTAAACTTAATGTTATAAAGACATTTTCTCGTTTTAAACAATCTTTTGATATGTGTTATACATTAGACAATTCTCAAGATATCCTATGTAAAGCCCGCACGCCATACATACTTAATTTTTACTGACAATAAATGCAGGGTAAACACATCTGCACTTTACTAAACAAATGTTTCTATGACTTATCAGGGCTTCTACCTCTATTGTATCATTCTTTTTATACAAATTGTAAAATATTTGGCAATGGTGTAATTCTATCAATAAAAAAGAAAACAATATTTATATATTTAGGTATGCTCACATTGACGAAAGTTGAAACGGGGTGAGTCTGTTTTATAAGAATTGACATGAATGTATCGATTAAATTAATTGTTTCTAATATAATATTCAATTAACTTTACTCGAGAAGAGATAATGCTGGCAGAATATTTCTCCCGAGGGTAATATTCTTGGTTGCTCCACTAAGTGGTTGATGTAGACGCTACATCAATTATATAATACCACCAAAGGCTGCTTGACGCGCTCAATGGAAGGTGAGCAAATCACACACATAAGGGATTGTAGTTTAATTGGTTTGATGTAGACAAAAATGAATTTTCAAAGATACATAACTATATTTAATACAGTTCTACTCTTCCCTGGACAGAGCTTTCTAACTATGTCTACTTTCTCGCACTTCCTCACGCCACTTGTACGTGGCGTCGGATGTACGTAGCCATGTGCTCGGTTCACACAAGGTCTTACCTGTCATCTGTAATAGCGTGTTCCGTTACGGAACTAGCGTTTCACAAATCAGTTCCAGCTTAACCTTAATGAGAGTAATGCTGGAACGATTTGTACATCCAACATTTAGTAGGCCGAAAGCAAGTACCTAATGATTAATTGATGAGCCACACATGGTAAAATGTTGTAAAGTAAGTTTTGCGTAGCAACGACGTGAAAGATCGAAAACACATCAGAATTGTTAGTCTACTTTTATTCTTATTTTTGGAGGTTAACCACGCACAATAAATATGCATGTGAACCTTTTTGATCATATTATGTGGGAGTCCTTACAGACGCTAGGAAGCGTGGCGGCGAAGTCAAACATACCAACCAGGCGTACTACATATCGTCTACATTGCACTGCACTAAACTTCTCACAAGCAAGGTCCTTCGTCTGCATCGACCAATTTACGAACACCAATGTTGCATTATCTGAGTAAAATCTGCCGGGCATTGAGTTTATCCGCTGTTTTCAAGAAAAAAATTGTTTTGTGCAAATGCATGATAGTTCGATACTGATCGCACAGATCAGCGGATAACTTAGAATATTGCAAAGTTATGTTATTTGCATATCTGTAAAATCAACATGTGATCGATCAATAAATTTAAAATTTTCACCGGGCAGTACGAACCTGATCAGACAGTGTCAGAAGTCAAGTCAGAATGGGTCGGATTATAATCGTTGCCACATTCTTTGTGCAATATCCGTCCGTACCTAACGCATTTATATAAATACAGGTGATCGTTTAAATTTGAGGCACACACGGCAAGTAACAATATTTATTGCAGCTATGCGCCCGTATATCATGTAGTTAGGACCTTAATAGAATTAACAATTTATTCAAATACATAAGCTGAACGACATGGTCGTTGTTCCCGCCACGATAGTGGGAACACGGCGCTGATCGACGTGGTGAGTTGTTCCCGCCACGGTCAGTCGGTAGAGGGCAAGTGGCGCCAACGATGGAGGGGGTACACACGAGGGGTACACGTTGAAGTTGAAAACAGCGCGCGATGTTTTGGTGAACATGATGACGACGATGATGATGACCGCAAACGCCTTCACAGCGGACCAAAGGAGCGCATTCGTTTGGCGTCATCAGTCGGCGACAGAGTCTCTGGTGTACTCGCGCTGTCCACGGGTCGGTCTGATCTTCGGAAGGTGTAGATTGGCAGTTTGGTCCACCGCCGACGGCGGACGGTCCCACGCCCAAACGAGTGCGTTTCCACTGGACCAAACGATCACCCGAGTGCGTGTTTACTCCTTGGCAATCATTTCAGTCTCCTACGCGACCTCCTACTTCCACGATCCGCAGACTGTCACACTCGAGCACAACACACACCAAACAAATGAACACGAGCGCTGTACGAGTCATTCTCGAGATTCAAACACGCAGCCGCACACGCGACTTCCTCCGGCTCAGCTACTCACAGCAGCAGTTCCACGTGCGCCCCCCCCCCCGACTGCCGCTCACTTGTCGACCGACGCCATGTACAGCATGAGGTCCACGAGGCGGTTCGAGTAGCCCCACTCGTTGTCGTACCACGCCACGAGCTTCACGAACCTGTCGTTCAGCGCAATGCACGCGTCCGCATCGAACGTGCTCGAGTGCTTGTCGTGCAGGAAGTCGCTCGACACCACCTGGTCTTCCGTGTACCCGAGGATGCCGGCCAGCTCGCCCTCGGCCGCCGCCTTGACCGCCGCCTTGATGGCCTCCATGGACGCAGGTCTCTCGAGACGGCACGTCAGGTCCACCACCGACACGTCGGGCGTCGGCACGCGGAACGCCATGCCCGTCAACTTGCCGTTCAGCACGGGCAGGACTTTGCCCACGGCCTTGGCCGCGCCCGTGGACGACGGGATGATGTTCTGGCCACAGCCGCGACCGCCGCGCCAGTCCTTCCCGCCCCGCGACGGGCTGTCCACTGGCAGCTGCGTCGCCGTCGTCGCGTGCACTGTCGTCATGAGGCCCTCGACGATGCCGAACTGGTCGTTGATCACCTTTGCGAGTGGCGCGAGGTAGTTGGTCGTGCACGACGCGTTCGACACGACGTGGGCCGAGCCGTCGTAGTCCCTGTGGTTCACGCCCATGACGTACATGGGCGTCGCGTCCTTGGGCGGGGCCGAGATCACCACCTTCTGGCAGCCGCCGTCCAGGTGGGCCGTCGCGTGCTCTGTGGTCGTGAACACGCCCGTGGACTCGCACACGTACGTGGCGCCGGCTTTGCCCCACGGGATCTCCGACGGGTTGCGGGCGGCAAACACGTGGATGACGTCGCCGTTCACCACGAGATTGCCGTCTTTGGTGGCGACGGTCCCGTCGAACTTGCCGTGCGTCGAGTCGTACTGGAACAGGTACGCCATGTACTCCACGTCCATGAACGGGTCGTTGATCGCCACGACTTTGGCCTCGCAGTTCTCGATGGCGGCACGAGCGACGAGGCGACCGATGCGGCCGAAGCCGTTGATGCCAATGGCCACTTGGTCCAAGGCTAAAGCCAAGGAGCCAGTAATAAACCGCTCTGCGCTGGCCGTAGATCCCACAAAATCTGCTTGGCAAATGCAGGTACTCGCTACCTGCTGGACGCGAAGTAGGCAGTTTTCAACGAAGAGCAAACGTCTGTTTGCAGCTGCTGATGTACTACAGCTCTGGCGTCCATTCCGACCAACAAATATCCTGCAGCATTTTTGGTGTTGCCGCTAGGATGGTAAAGTGGAGTAACAGCATGCGACGGGGTGTTACCATTATGAGATTGATATGGCATGACCATTACGCACTCAGCCGTGTCTTTCTTGATCGACAATCGACGTCCCTGCCGAAGCGCTGCATTTATTGGGTTGACAATGTAAGTGGAACTCGCCCTTGTACAAGTTGCAGTGCCGGCCAGTGCACTCGCCACTCCTTGCGTCATCTCGTTCGTAAAGCTCAAGTGAATTTACCCATGGAAGGGTACCGTATCAGCCGAATGTCAAGTACCGAGCATCAGTAGCATCTGTTCAATACGGATGTGATGGTGCTCCATGCTTGCTCAAGTCAATGAGTGCGCAACACAGCTTGCTTTCGACGTCTCTCCTGGACCGACTTATAGCTCTTACGTCCTACTGCGATCGATCACAAACGTCATCAAGATACCCTGGTCCCGACAAGACTGACCTCTACAGATCCCGACAAGGCCAATATCCTCAGGCTTCTTCGAAATATGAACGTACCGCAAAATGATGGATTCAGTTTGGACTAAGAATTGACTCCCGCATAACCCTTTTTGGCACTCAGTCGTCTACCTCTACCGCGATAGTAGCATGACAATCGTCTAGCGTTACCCTACTTCATTGCCACATACTGCCAGCCTCACCCGACACGAGTCGTGCACGTATGAACTCGCAATGCAATGTTACACTTGAAGGAGTCTTCTCATATCTCAGGCAAAGAAAGACATTGATGTTATTTATGTAAAACTGGATTTTCTTTCCTCCATCGAGCAAGTCGACGATTACCCGAGACAACAACCGACACGCAAAACGATCTTTCGACTTTTTACGACCACCCTTTTGCTTCTTACGGCGCGCTCCGATTGGTCGATCGAAGCTCCAGGATCCGTCCGCCACGTATCCAGTGTCACCTCCCACGGCTCCCACTGCGTTGAAGCACGAGCAAACCGCCATCGGCTCATGCGACAAATGTAGCCATGTACCATCAAGCGCCTGATTGCTGATCCCAATCGAGGGGACCATCTGCATCCATCGCATCACTTTCCCTTTTGCCAGCTCCGACGCACATCCCGTCCAGAGGCCTCTTCTCTTCTCTTCCCCACTCCTCACTCCTCTCCACTCCCCACTCCCCCATCACTCATGTCGGACCAAGTGGCCATTGGCATCAACGGCTTCGGCCGCATCGGTCGCCTCGTCGCTCGTGCCGCCATCGAGAACTGCAAGGCCAAAGTCGTGGCGATCAACGACCCGTTCATGGACGTGGAGTACATGGCGTACCTGTTCCAGTACGACTCGACGCACGGCAAGTTCGACGGGACCGTCGCCACCAAAGACGGCAATCTCGTGGTGAACGGCGACGTCATCCACGTGTTTGCCGCCCGCAACCCGTCGGAGATCCCGTGGGGCAAAGCCGGCGCCACGTACGTGTGCGAGTCCACGGGCGTGTTCACGACCACAGAGCACGCGGCGGCCCACCTGGACGGCGGCTGCCAGAAGGTGGTGATCTCGGCCCCGCCCAAGGACGCGACGCCCATGTACGTCATGGGCGTGAACCACAGGGACTACGACGGCTCGGCCCACGTCGTGTCGAACGCGTCGTGCACGACCAACTGCCTCGCGCCGCTCGCAAAGGTGATCAACGACCAGTTCGGCATCGTCGAGGGCCTCATGACGACAGTGCACGCGACGACGGCGACGCAGCTGCCAGTGGACGGCCCGTCGCGGGGCGGGAAGGACTGGCGCGGCGGTCGCGGCTGTGGCCAGAACATCATCCCGTCGTCCACGGGCGCGGCCAAGGCCGTGGGCAAAGTCCTGCCCGTGCTGAACGGCAAGTTGACGGGCATGGCGTTCCGCGTGCCGACGCCCGACGTGTCGGTGGTGGACCTGACGTGCCGTCTCGAGAGACCTGCGTCCATGGAGGCCATCAAGGCGGCGGTCAAGGCGGCGGCCGAGGGCGAGCTGGCCGGCATCCTCGGGTACACGGAAGACCAGGTGGTGTCGAGCGACTTCCTGCACGACAAGCACTCGAGCACGTTCGATGCGGACGCGTGCATTGCGCTGAACGACAGGTTCGTGAAGCTCGTGGCGTGGTACGACAACGAGTGGGGCTACTCGAACCGCCTCGTGGACCTCATGCTGTACATGGCGTCGGTCGACAAGTGAGCGGCAGTCGGGGGGGGCGCACGTGGAACTGCTGCTGTGAGTAGCTGAGCCGGAGGAAGTCGCGTGTGCGGCCGCGTGTTTGAATCTCGAGAATGACTCGTACAGCGCTCGTGTTCATTTGTTTGGTGTGTGTTGTGCTCGAGTGTGACAGTCTGCGGATCGTGGAAGTAGGAGGTCGCGTAGGAGACTGAAATGATTGCCAAGGAGTAAACACGCACTCGGGTGATCGTTTGGTCCAGTAGGAACGCACTCGTTTGGGCGTGGGACCGTCCGCCGTCGGCGGTGGACCAAACTGCCAATCTACACCTTCCGAAGATCAGACCGACCCGTGGACAGCGCGAGTACACCAGAGACTCTGTCGCCGACTGATGACGCCAAACGAATGCGCTCCTTTGGTCCGCTGTGAAGGCGTTTGCGGTCATCATCGTCGTCGTCATCATGTTCACCAAAACATCGCGCGCTGTTTTCAACTTCAACGTGTACCCCTCGTGTGTACCCCCTCCATCGTTGGCGCCACTTGCCCTCTACTGACTGACCGTGGCGGGAACAGCCCACCAATCACCGCGCACTGTTCCCCTCCCGCCATTATCACTGTCGATTCCACACCATGAAGCGCAAGTGCCGCGCGCCTCCTCCTCCAGCGTCTCCGCGCTCTACTCGCAGCCGTTCCAGTGCCCCGTCCTCTCCCGACAGTGACGTCGCCGCATCTCCACCCGCCGCTGTCCACGACGTCGTCAATAGCCGCCGCAGCAGCAGCAGCACCGCCGGCGTCTCGAGAGAGCGCGCGCTGTACTTTGCCACTGGCGAACGGCCGTCCAGCGCCGCTCGACCGGCCGCCGACGACAAGGAAGCGTGGCCAGGCTACTTTGCAACCGCGCGGCAGCTCCGGGACAACCGCCAGGCAGCGCAAGACGCGCGCAAGCAGCGCCAAGACGTCGAGCAGCTGCAGCAGCGTCACTTGGCGCCCGAACACGTCGTCGTGTGGCGGCCACAGCGCGCGCCCCGGGCGTCTGTGTTGACGGCAAACGACGTGGTCCACAAGCTCAAGGACATTGCGCTCAACAGCCTGGCGGCCCATGTCGAGCAGCTGCCGACGCTCGCGTACATCGACGCCAGTGCGCGCCACCAAGTCGCCCGAGCGGTCGTCGAGCGCCGGAAGCTTCTGCCACACGTCCTGCCCTTGTTTATCTTTCCAGGCGTCACGGAGATCGACATTCCCGACTGCTCGCACATTGACGAGGAGTCGCTGGTGCAGGCGCTGACGCAGTGCACTGATGCAAGTGCTACTAAATTAGTGCTCACGGTGCTGCGCCTCGGACTCTGTGGCCGATGCGTCTCGGACAGCGTCATTCAGGAACTCGGACCTGCGCTGAACACGGTGGAAGAGCTCCAGTTGCAGGGATGCTACCGGCTTTCGGACGCAGGATGCCAAGACCTCGTGCGACGCTGTGCGCCGTCGCTCGATTCGCTGGAGCTCTCGTGCAATCAGCGCATCACCAAGCAATCGATCGATTGCTTTGGTGAACTGCAGCAGTTGCACTCGCTGACGCTGTCCGAGTGTCCGCAGTTGGACGACGCAAGTTTAGCCTCGCTGAAGTGCATGAAGCAGCTGAGGAAGTTGAAATTGAACCAATTGGAGCGCGTGTCGGACGCGTTTTTCGTCTCGTTGGCACAGAGTTTGCCGGAGCTGGAGGAAGTTTCCTTGGCAAGATGTTCGCAACTGACAGACACGGCGGTCAAAGGGATTCTTAACGCTTGTCGGGGACTTAAAGTGCTGGATGTGTCAGACTTGCATCGGATCACCGACGGGTGCTTTGAACCAGTCCGGGAACATGGCCACGCCCTTCGTCGAGTTTCCATGCGCTGCTGCTTGGAGCTGACAGACGCGGCCTTTCAGCACATTGCGTTGGGTGCCCAAGCGTATCTTGAAACGCTCGAAATGTCTAGCGTGTCGGTAAGCTGCTACTGTAGCTCACGTGCGAGTTGATTTGTTGGTGGTGGTCTCATGGGTCGTTGCGCTTTCTTCTATTGTGCTGCATGCAGCAAGCCACGGATGCCACGATGACGGCCTTGCTGGAGCATTGTGCATCCAGTTTGACAACACTCGATATTTCGTTCTGCCGGAATATTAGCGAGGATGCGCTA
The DNA here is from genome assembly GCA_947650285.1 of Hyaloperonospora brassicae. Lineage (NCBI taxonomy): Eukaryota > Oomycota > Peronosporomycetes > Peronosporales > Peronosporaceae > Hyaloperonospora > Hyaloperonospora brassicae. Next base: position 80,825 of record CANTFL010000479.1, on the reverse strand, counting down.
GGCGTCTTGACCGATGGGGCTGACAATCTCGGCTCGTTGGTGCTCTGGGGTTGCACGCAGGTTTGCTTTCCGTGGCATGTCACTGTTTCATCTGAGATGCACTGTCTAAGTGTATGCGATTGTTGTGCGCTGTGTATGTGAAGATCACAGCCCGCTATCTTACTTGTCACTCGCGCGACAATTTGATCGTCACTGGGCACCCTCTCCTCACAGGCCTTTCAGTTCGATACTAATACGAGGATTGTTGTGCACAATATACGTGTTACGGCCTTTTCCTCATACGTTCCCGAAGTGATGGGACACGACGTTGCAATATTTTTGCCGCATCTAGACTTCAACGTCCATTGAAACAATAATGGCTGGTGCACGCTACGTAATGATGAGACGGCGAAGACTGTTCCCAGATTTCGTTGACGCGATTTCTAGGGAAAGGAAGCGAGTCTCTCAGTTTTGTGGCGTGTCAATGCAAGTCTCAGATTCCCGACTTATCATGGCGACGCAAGGTCGCTCATCCAGCAACTTTTTTGAAGATTTCCCGACCATCACAAGTCATTTCGCGCTGTGCGAGCTGAAGAATTAACTGCCATATTATGATGGAGCTGCGCCACTCTCCTTACCAGCGCCGAAAAAGTGTAAAAATGTGAGTGACGGTGGCAACTAACTAGTCGAGGGCTGGACCGCATAGTCGAATTCACTCACGTACGTTTTGTGTGTTCGCAGCAATGAAATGCTGAGTTGGACGCTGGAAGAAGTACATACAAAGCTGGAAGAAGCTGTTGCAACGAGAAGCTGTGCCTAACGCGTTGTTGCTCTGTGTGATACGGTTGTGAAGGATTCATTGCTTCGTGATGGCGTGTGCCAGTTTGGAGGCAAAAACTGGAAGGCAATCTCGAGCCGCATGGAACACCGGTCCCCTGCCGAGTGCAGCAAGCGATGGAATATGCTCCAAGGTCTTGACACGGTCGTAAAACGACCTTGGACCGATGAGGAAGACTCGGAGATGATGCGCTTGGTGAAGAAGTATGGGGCGAGCAAATGGTCGGTGATTGCTTCATACTTGAAAGACCGAAATGGCAAGCAATGTCGAGAACGGTGAGCATTGCAGTGTAGATGAACGACGTGTTGGCAAGCGGGATGTAACGACCAGCTAATAATGTTCTGTCATGTCTTGTAGATGGCACAACCAGTTGAATCCATCTATCAAAAAGACGCCCTGGACTGAAGAGGAAAACGAGATTATTTTACGATTGCAGGCTCAATTGGGTAACTGTTGGGCCAAGATCACTGCTGCGCTTCCTGGCAGGACGGACAACAGCGTGAAAAATCATTGGCATTCTTCGCTTAAGTCCTTGGGCAAGCGCGCACGTGAGGGCGACGACGCTTCATCCCGTGGGGATTTACCAAAGTCCAATCGAGCCAAGTCGAGGAAACAACCCCGCAAGGCCAAGTCATTGAAAAAGGAGAAGGAAAGCGTGACATCACCGAGCGTTGATGCCTCTGTTTGTGGTGATGAGGAGAAAGCGGCAAAGGAAGCGGATCTAGTGTGTGCAACGGACACGACGATCGCATCCCACATGTCTCCGCTCAGCGCTTCAGTCAATTGTCCAGTATCTGTCCCGGGTTGTGACGCGTCTGGTGCAAAGATTTGCACTGGTTTGTCGGCCATTTCGGGAGACGATCGCGGGGCGTTGTCTCCCGACTGCGTGTCCAGCGTCGACAATTTTGACCTGACGACTTCCTGTACCCGATCATACCAAGAAGGTGTACTGAAAGCTCAAGCCGTGATTGAGAACGTGTTGGATCCGATGGGAATGGGCCCTTACGGATTGAGCAACTTCTCGTTAAGTGGTTCCGAGATGGACATTATCGAGACGCAGCCTCATCATTCGTTCCAGCACTTGATGGCAACGTGGCATGCAAGTGATGACGATTTGTATCGTTCCGCAAGCAGCGACCTGCTGTCAGATCCCACGTCCCCTGCGCAACCTCCTTTCGGCTTGGATGAGCTCATATTTGATTCGCTATACGATATATGGGGTGGCGGAATTCAGGCGACGACTGGAAGCGCCCGAAGCGAATCTTTGGGTGAAGTCGCTCAGCGGTCGATGCTCTCGGAGTGGGGAACGTGCATCACGAATTCGTCTCCGTCTGTGGTCACGGCAGACTCTACTTGCGTGCTCGATGTTATGGATGAGACGGTGCGAGCGACTGCTAATATGGTACAAGCGTTCGATCGTATGGATGACACGGTGCGAGCAACGGCTGATAGTGCTCCTCTGAGTGACGTCGGTCAGCAGTCAATGCTCACGAAGTGGGAATCGTGCATGACAAGTCCGTCTCCGCCTGCACCTAGGGCAGATTCCCCGATCTGCGTACCTACTTCGACGCGCATTGCGCCAACTGTGTCGACGTTCGATCAGCTGGACAGTGACGCGTTGTTCCTGACCAAAGAAGAAGTACCAAGCGATTGTGCCAAGTGTGAGGATTTGACTGTGGACTGTAGTTTTAGGCAGTCGATTCCAAGCTGCGGATCATTTCCATCTTTGTTTGATGTGGAAATATAAGCTGATGGTGGAACAAGTTTTTGTTGGGGTCTCTGCTATAGAGTCGGCCGACCACATGTCCTGATCATGCTATGCCGTCTATAACAATCGTCTTACAGCTCTACTAGCACCAGTTTTTATCGACGTACGTTGTGTGTCTGTTTGTGTCGTTAAAAACGGTACCGTTTACGATTGCTCGAACATAATAATCGTGTGTTCACGTGCTGTATGTGTTTTGGTCGAACTTACACTTATACTTGTGGGAACGACAAAGCAGAAAATAGAAAATCTCGCCGCACCCGCGTTTGACTATCCCCACACCATTTCATCGGTAGAAATAAAATGCTGACCGTTGATTGGCTGATATAAAGGAAAGCAAGCACAAGACAAAAGGGTCAACCAGGCTTTGTAACGTACTCTTGTCCATTTTCATACATTCCGATGACCCAAATATTCGGGCCTTTGTTTTTTTAATTTCAAACCTGTCCAAACATAATATCCCATCATGTCTTTTGTCGCCACAATGGCTCTAGCCGTCATCTACGAAACACTTGCTGATGTGCAGATCAATGTGCATGACGCTGCTAGTGGAGAAGGAAGTTTGTGTCAAGCTAATGCAGAACAAAGTCAAAAGCTCAAGAGGAAAAGTGTATGGATCAGGCTGCTGACACGATTAGGTCCTTGATTCGGGCGATACTGCTGTTCACATTTATCCAGCCAGTGTTGTGCTCTGGTCATTGGTGTGCAATCCTAATATCGAATCGAAGCAATACTGGTACCGACGATGTATTGTAGGTCAAAGATTTGTGTGAGTACCGATAGTTGTCCGTACGCGGCCGCCGCAACTATTAATCTGCACTGATTAACCTAAGAGAGATTCACGTTCACATCAGCGGTATGCAAATTGCTGCCGTCACAGCGAAACATACCATAAAACAGAAATCCACAAACTGGCCGGGAGTCAAGGTCATACATAGGATATTTGCCGCGTCGCTACTATAACCAAGCCGGTTGTACGACAAGGCTCCGAAATGAGCGAGATCCGGCGCTCAACATGTCGAGCGAAAAGGCGAGTTCAAAAGGCATATTTCTGCTAGTTTTTTCGCCAGCCGGGTAGACCCGGCAAAAACGTATGAGCAACAAGGGGCGGGGGCTTAAATTCTGTTGACCAATACGTTGTTATTGAAATTTTATCAATACTTTCCAAATCATCACGTCCGTACACTTCGTTTTTATCACCCTCGACGTCTATTTATGCACTTTAGGTACACACCATATGGTGTACGCTAGATAGACAAACCCAACGCAACGTGTTGTGTTCTTTAGTGTACATGAGCGTTTGTGATTTGTGCGTGTGCGTTAACATAATTTATAAACCTTTTGTAGCCGCCTTTGTAAGATATGGGTGCGAGGCTTACTCGTGTGCAGGATGTAAAGGATGAATCGAGTTGTTGTGGTGATGTACATTCCCTAATGCAAATACACACTTGCTACGCGTAAGATTACACCCCATATCGATCAAGTATCGCACCAAATTTGCATTACGGAGAGCCTGTGGCGACAGCAGCCTATAGCGGAGAATTGACGACGCTCTTCGCTTCTACCCAAAAGTGGCGTTGTTGTTTTGTCCAAAAACTCAGAGCGTGAATCTTGGTACGTTTCGCCATCAAGACATCTGGTGGCATTCGGTACATCAGCGATGAAATAATGTTCTAAATCCGAATGTCGATACAACGAGAGGGTGTTGCCCGTATCGACGATGTAGGTAAGAATTGATTTGAACGTGATGCACGAAGTAAACTGAAACGCTCGGCCGTGAGCTTATGCCTGACTTTGCAAATGGCTACTGAGAGAAGAAACAATGACAATACCACAGGGCTTTTAACATCGACTTTATTGCCTAATACGTAAAGCGAGATCCACCAAAATGTAAATGGTATAAGGTTCCGCACCTTCAAGGCTGCCGGGCATGTGAAGGCGTGGTACAGAAAGCATTTGCACTTAACCTTCACATGCATACTTTCAGATGTATTCTTTACGTATAGATGCTGGTGGATGCAACGCACGACTTTAGTTGTAGTAAAGAACAAAGATGTTAGGATGAACGGAGCGAAAAGACAGAGATGTAGGAATGAGATAAGGTGACACGGCACAGGATCTGTTGGGCGAGTAGTTCTCCACTTAGTATCACATATACTTTATGGACTTCAAGTTGTTAGAGATGTCGTTTAGTGCGGGGTTCTGTCATGTTTATAAGCTTCACCACGCATGGTCTACGCGTTTAGCACGACCGCTACGACACACAAGACCACACACGTCGTTATTGTCGGTTTCAACAGCGACGGAGAAAGATAGAAAGATAGAAAGATGCCTTCAGTGAACACCTACCTGATGGATTTGGAGAAAATTAAAATATTACAATAATGCTTTGATAAAACGTATTCTTGGAACGCTTATTTATATAGATAAGCTTCGGCCGTGATTGCCTGAACGGAAGCTAGGATACAGCGGAGATTGATAAAAAGAAAGAGGCTGGCCAAGATCACACATCAATCAAAAAGTTGCTTTTTTGTTCGTCAAAGCAAGTCATGATGACGGGAACCGGCACAAAATTATGGGGGACTCATTTCTATCTATCAGGGCAAGGTGTATCCTGCTATGCCGGCGAAGAATGAGTATTGCTTACAGGCCGACATGCAAATATTACCAGCGAGATGGGGGCCTAAAACCCCCCCCCCCATCCCTTGGAAAACTTTCCCCCAAAACACCCCCATTGATTTTAAAAAAAATTAAAAAAAATTCTTTATTTCATATCTCTCAAAACATTTCCAGTAGGCTGCCCCGTTACAAAAGGAATGTATGGTGTCACTCGCAAAGGGGATACCCTCCGCTTGTACTGGCACAGTATAATCTACCTTCCAAGACACAGTGCGGGTATTTGCCTTGAACCTTCACGTACACTGTACGGTTTTTAAAACACAAAAAATATTTATCTAATTTAGTAAGAGAATAGATTTGCCAAAATTGCTTTACTAAGAAAATTTGAGAAAGTATAATAATCAAGTACGACATTTTTTAAAAATAGTAATATCATTTTTACATGTAAAATCTTCTTTTTTACATGTAAATTTGATATATGCATTTCAATGCATTTTAGAACTTACACTAGAGTTAAATTGTGATGGTCCAGATGCAATAGCGTATCAAGCATCTCTATGACGACGCTTCCGTCACATCGCTAAGTCCGTTATTTTATAGAAATTGGATTAATTGAGATAATATATAAAGGTTTACTAAATATTTTCTCTATCCAGGATATACAGCATTATAGCATGACGCACAAAGTTAACCTCTATTGTAAATAGCATGCAGATGTTAAAAAGTTATTGTAGCGAAGTCATTTTTCACAGGTGTACAAAGACAGATGCCGGTGAACGGTATTGTTTGTGTTTGTATGACAAAGTACGCGTCAAAGTTGCTTCGGAAAATAATCTTTACAAATACGCAAAAATTAGGAATCGGTGGGCAATCGAATGAGCAAAATTAAATAAGATTCTATGCAAAAAAGTTCTGAGTACGCAAGGCAGCACGAAAATTATATTAGATGAATAGACTTAGTATCTACCAGAAGCTGACTCTATAAAGAGAAAAGATGCCTTTTTATATTTTAGCGGGGTAATTTTAAGCGTAAAATTCTAAAATTCAATTGAAACAATATATTGAGGAGTAGTGTAATAAAGCTTTTGGACGTGCTTGTTCTAGATCACCAAAAGGTAAAATCAAGTTCAAGTGGAGATCGTAAAGAATGAACAGGAGAAGTGACGATGGTTGAGCTACCCTAAAAAGCTTTGTGGCTCTTTTTCTTAGTGTATCGACACATACCTCAATGAGCATTTCATTACGCGTATGAAGGGTTTCATGGCACTATATAGCATGGGTAATGGAAGCCAAGATTAGAGTATCGCTGATGGAGTAAATGCCACTTCAGATAAGGTTGAAAATTTATATATTGTATCACTTAATACGCAAGTTGTCTACTTCGTCATTAAATTAAAGACATTCGTCGAAAGCAGGCTGTAACTGTAACGGGGTAGCCTGTTAAATGAAAATTGTCTTTAAGAAGAAATTGACAACCGAGAATATTACGTTGAATATTCTTTCAACAATATCAAGAGCATGATGATATTGTTGAAGATGACCGAAGGGTCTACTCATTGGTTGATGTCGTGATTATATCAACCCAACAATCGCTGCTAGACGCGCGCAATGAGTGGTGAGTAGACGTCATCATACAAATAGTTACACTAGTATAATAAAGTCAGGACAAACAGAGATACAAGAGTTATAGGACTTAACTATATTAAATAACAGTTTTATTTTTTCTACGACAAGAGTCTTTCACCTTATTCGTTCTATCTTCCTCTGTGTAGTTCTACACCTAGCTGGGCACTGACTATCACTACAGTCAGTGATAGTAAACTCAGTACTGGCTGACCATTACGTAGACGTCGGTGCCTTGTTACAGTAACCTCCTTGAACTAGCTTAGCACTATGTCAATGCTTCTTAATGGCGTGCGCTACTCATTTAAATTTTTTGATCCATTTACATAATCGATCTGAGATCATCCATGAACAATCAGAATTCCTTTTTTATTCAAAGTTGTAGACTCTCATGTACTGGCAATTCCACAGGCACCAAAGAAATCGAGTAGCAAGCAAGAAGATTGTTATCGCGAATTGTGCCGTTACAGATGGTCTTGAAGACGTGAGTGTCTAGCAGAAGATCCTAGATAATGTGAAGTTGGAAAATTAAGCGACATACAGCGGGTATAGATTTAATTCATGACATAAGGCCCAATTGACGTAAGGTAATTAATTCTATAGACTGCACCTCAGCGAGCAACAGCCATAATCGTTTTCGAGACCCTCGATGGGAATGTGACGCAAGTGAACAAAAAGATGTAATGGTCAACTTATGTCTTAAATTAATAGTTAAGCACACCCAACAATCTACATTTTCGTTATCGATAATTACTAGCATTACGTAAAGGCATGTGTATTGATGTCTGAGACTAAAAGCAATTTGATAAAGACATGATGTTAACACATGAATGAAATGCCAGCATGGTCGAGGATGCAACAACATACTTTTCTGGCTTTACGTAATATGGCGTAGAACCGCGGCACATTGAGCGACAAATATCATCATACAAAGGCCAAACGTTATGCAATGGATCTAGAACAACATAGGACACCACTCCTGGTATAGTTCATCTGTGGTGGAGTGGTGATCGCTCTTTTGAGGAGTCGATCCCAACTCTCCACTGGCGCCCGGACGACCGACTAACGGAGGGGGTACTCCGATTCCGTGTTCTTGATAGCCTTCCTCACCTTGTGTACCCGTCGGTGGGAAGGGTTGCACTCTTCCAGGTGGACTCGTGTCAATGGAAAACTTGACCGTGTTTGCGATGGGGTCGAGGTTCGATCACGGTGTGGAAATCTTCACACCACGATCGGGGTTGGTGTGATCACGTGGAATTCGTCACGCGATCACTTGTATGCTTGTGGGGTGCTCGATATGAGTCACCCTGATCTGTAACAGATCGCCTTGTCCAAATGTAGACCTTGATTCGCGAGCCTTCTGACCACTTGAGCCGTCTCGCGATCTTGGGTCCTCAACCACAAAGGGTTTCCTGCGTCCAGTCGCAGTTGGGGTGTTGTTTGAGAGATCCTGATCCCTGGCCAAACAATCCAGGGATATCACTTGATTAAAGTATATAAACCTTTCCTTGACGTCGGGTGGCCAATGATCCACCCGGAGGAGAAGTCGACACGTGTACTTTGAAGCAAATTGAACTCTGTTTAATGTTAACCAATCAAAACCCAACAACCCTATCCCTATACCCATGTCTTGGACATCGTTTGCCACATGTCGCTCTCTCTAGACGGTAGCGATCTTGTACTTGCGTGGCCCACACCTGATATGCTTGTCTGATCGCGATCACATACCTGATCACTGATCCCGATCTCGATCGCTTCCTGATCGCGATCGCCTTGCTGATCCGGATCACATGGTGTGCTCCACACCAACTTATCGCGATCACATCCCTGATCACTGATCCCGATCTCGATCGCATACCTGATCACTGATCACGATCTCGATCACTAATCACGATCTCGATCGCCATCTTGATCGCGATTGCCTTGCTGATCGCGGTTCCCTTCTTGATCGACTGATCGCCAACGTTACCTTCCGCCTCATACCTTGATCCAAAATCGCAGGTCCCAACTTGCCCGATCTGATATCCATTTTAGTCTGACTGTCCAATGGACGCGATCTGACCAGACTGTGGGACCGGGCAGCCAACCGTTAACTGGCTCGGACATAACGGGAATGCGATCAGTTCCTCTATAGCAAATTTCCATAGTCGCTTTACCACAGTCGTCCCCTGCGCCGTTAGTCGCCACACAGTGTCGATCTGACTGCGCACTTGTCTTTTCGCTTGGTCAGCCCCACCGTGTTAACTTACGCCATGTCGGCGACAAAACCTTCTGGCACCTCTTCTCCTTCCGATTCGGGTGAGTCGTCTCTTGGTCTTTGTCAGGTGACGCACGTCCGCGATCTCAATGGGTCGTACGCCGGGTCGTACCCGCTTCTTCCCAGTACCAAGGTGACGACCGCTGCGTACGTTGATCGACCGACGATGGCCGGCATGGTCGCCGCTCTTTACGATCGCTTGGAGAGATACGAGGAGATCGTGAGGCGTTATGGCTCGCTTGAAGATGCCATGAAAGAAGAGAAGCACCGCGGCGATCGCCTGGAGCAGGAGTTGAACGCAGTTGCGTGAAGTCGGGATCCAGTTGCGCGGATATGTCAAGCATCGTTTCGATCGTTTGTTCTCCACTTTTCAGAAGGACTCGTCAGCGCAGCAAAGAATACGAAGGCGTCTTGAACAAGCAGGAGGATCGGGTGGCGAGGATTCACGACTTGGAGAACGAGATCGAGCGCTTGAAGACCTCCCTGTCCGAAGCTGTCTCTTCTGACCCAGAAAAGAGTCGGCGTGACCAGACTGCGGTTCGTGCGTCTCTCGAGAAGCAGTATCGGCAAGAGATCAGCTCGCTTAACCAGAAGTTGAAATCCCGGATTTCGCAGCTCGAGTCGATCCGGACTGTCCGGGACGCCGACGCGAAGAAGTACCAGGGCGCCTCTGCTCGCGATCAGCAGAGGATAGCCGATCTCGAGAAACAGATCGCGTCATTCTCTACGCTGCGTGATCAACATGGCGCGGAGATCACGGATCAGAAGCGCGAACTGGATCGACTGCGCAAGGTGATGGCGGATTTCCACTCCGAAAATGTGCGTCTTCAACGTCAGATCCAGGACCGGGAACATGCTCGTGATGTCGCGATCGCCGATCGTGATCTCGCTGTAGCTGATCGCGACCAACTTCGGGCTCATCTGGCTCAGCTAGCATCTGATCGTTCCGTTTGCTACAGCGTCAGTTCCAGCTTCTTCGGACAGCAAGCGTAACCGGAGCGACAGTAACCAGGGTCTCCCGTCCAAGCGTTCTCGGGTTTCCGGAGACTTCTCTCCTCTGACCCCGACCAGGACTTCGACTCGATCTGCTCGCTCGAAGTCTTCTGCTGGGCCTACGCGATCATCTCCAACCACGCGATCAGCTGATGCGGTGCAGACGGATGCTTCTAAGCCACGGGACAAGATCCAGCAATCGGGCAAGCCTGCATCGCGTACTAAGCCAACCAAGTCCACTTCGTTCTCGCGATCGACCTTGCCCACGCGATCAACTAGGTCGGCTTCGGCGAATAATTCCGCACAATCAGCTGAGTCGCTGCAAACGGTCGATCCTCCCAAGTCTACTGCATCCGCACCGGTAGCAGCCCCCGCACGCTTGCCTTCTCACGGGAGATCAGCTGGGTCAACGCGATCACCTAAACCCAAGCGATCGGTATCGTCCAAGCGTTCATCCGGGGCATGCCCAAAGAACCCTGCTAATCCTCCTCCGGTTCAGGGGGCTCCGGTGATCTCCACGAAGACGCCGCAAGAAGAGATGGAAAGTCGAGCGAATTCGTAGAATTGGTTTTCTTCGTCATCCGACTTGAGCGATTCGTCCAGTTCTTCGGGGGATGCCACCCGCGCCGCGCTATCTGGGTCGCGATCTACTTCCCTCAGACGAGCTTCGACTTCTGCTCAGATCGTATCCAAACTTGATCGACCTGCATCCAAGATCGTCATTGAAGAATCCAGCTCCAACTCGCGATCTTCTTCTTCAGCTCCATCGACGACTCCCAAGAAATCCAAGGTATCCAAGATCGATCTTCTGGGCGAGCCGTCGAGCGATTCGTCTGGCAGTCTCAGCATGTCCAGTGATGATCGCGAGGACGTGAACAATCTGTTGTCTCCTGGCCAATATATCGCGCTGCCAGCCACTCGTGTACCGCGCGATCAGTGGATCCCTGGGTACAGCTGTCGCGTTCCCCGGTCAACTTTTCAAGTAAGACCCTGGTCGTCGCGTCGAGTCAGCTATACCAGTGTCGCTGAGCTGGAAGTGGAGTTCATGGTCAAACATTTCTCCAAGCCGAAAATTCTTTCCGTTCCCCGCGTACAAGGCACCGAGGCCGTCGGCACTCCGGGCTGATCAATGGGCTCCCCAGTTGATTTCTTCTGCGCAGATTACGTCTCTCTACAGCCAAGACCCATGGAAAATTCTCGATCAACCGATCGAGCCGATCTCCTTTCCAGTGACTGGGTGGTTCAAGGAGTTGGTGGAAACGTATCGCGCGTTTAAAGATCGTCACCGACAGGCGCTATGGGAATCGACTCATGTTCTCCCCATCTCCAGTCGGCAGCGCCAGGCAGATCCGGAGTTGGCCGAGTTTTGTGAAGAGCGCCGGCAACGCCGATCGCGATCGGGACCTCGTTGGAAAACTGTCCTCCGCTTTATCCTTAAAGGGATGATCGACGGGCATTGCAACTTGGACATTCTGTTGGACCCCTTCTTTTTACACTTCCCGGCCTCGTCAGAGAAAATATTGTGGTGCCCTGGTTTAGGATGCAAGACGACCAAGATTCCAAACTTGATCACTGCCTTGTCGCTAGATGACTCAGCCGAGCCGTGGCGTAACCAGTATCGGTCCGCGATCGCAAAACATCCTGGATCTTCGATCACCCGTATCTCTGGCAAATTCTTCCCTTGTTGATCGTCCAAGAGTTGTCAGTCTCTTCGTTCAATATCAATTTTCTCTTTCGTTTTAATCCTCGTAATCCATTGTTGAAATCGTCTCCATGCTTCTTCTTCTCTTTAACCATGCTCGATCAGGTCACCCTCCGTCCAGATCGCTCGCGATCAAAGGTCCAGTGATATGATGACCGCGATCAGATCTACCACCATCCAGATCGCTCGCGATCAAAGATCCACTGATCTAATCACCGCGATCAGATCCACCGATGCTGATCACTGGCGATCATTAATACTGCTAGACCTTCATCTGCGCGATCACGTCGGTAAACCTTCGATTGCCATACTCACAACATCTACCGCCTTTCCACCTTCACATACAGCCTTCCTGTACGTGACTTCAAGTCAACGACCTGACCATCACTCACCCGCATTCCCCTCTTCATGCGACTGCATCACTTCAAACCGATTCTTCCGCACACGATCACGATCCCATTCTTGTATCAACGCTCCACAGTTCAAGTCAGCATCGTCCACCCACGACGGATCCCCATACCCTTTCCAATAGACTTTGAACTGTCGGTGCACCCTGCCATAACGTGTCCGCCGTCCTGATCGCATGTCCGCTATTCTCTCCACTTCGAACTCGTCTTCTGCCAGATCGCTTACCCAACTGTCTTCTGGTAATAAAGCTTCGTCAAAGTCAACTCGATCCGCTTCGCTTATTCTCAGTTGTTCCATCGGTCGATCCGGAAACAGTCGTACGAGTTTCAGCTTCGACACGTGAACCACTGGGAAGACTTGGTAGGGCGTACCTGCTATTTCCAATCTCACCGCGTGATCCCCGCACTTGTCGATCACTCGGAACGGTCCGTGCCACATATGTGCCAGTTTCCGAGCGTACCCCTCCTTCACGCGATCCAGAAATAGCCAGACTTGCGATCCGCTGCATATGTCTAGCAGATCGCGATCCTGATTATGCTAATCAGCGCGATCTTGAATTGCTTCCTTCAGTCGACTGTTCACCGTCGCTCTCGCCCGTTGATAATGGCGTTGTATGCCAAACCGCCATCGTCGTGGATCTCGATCTCGCGACGCGGTATTCCCTAGAGGTAACGTGGCTTCCAACGTTAATCGGGGGTCCCAATCGTGGATCAAATAAAATGGGGTGTCACCGCGAATCCGATCATGTGCGGTGTTGATCGCGTATGTCAATCGTTCGGCATATTCATCCCAATCTCTCTGGTTCTCGTCCGACACATACATCTTGATCGCTCTAGTTAACGTCTGTACCATGCGCTCTGCTGTGCCGTTTGCTTGTGGCCTATAAGCCATAGTAGCTCGTTGTTTCTGGCCCACGATCCGATTAAACGCACGAAAGAAATCAGACATGAATCCTGGCTCTCGATCGTGACGAATTGCTTCACTTGCGCCAAACCTTCTGAATACACATTCTTCGTAATTTTTCGCGATTGTTTGTGCGGTCCGAGATGCACTCGCCTTCGCAACCACATATCTAGAGAACAGGTCGACCCAGATCAACAGCTCTGTGTTCCCTTTGAACGATCGCGGCAAAGAAGGAATATGATCCATCGCTAGAATCTGAAAGGGGTACGTCGCTTGTACGTTACCCGGCGAGCCACTTCGATCGCAGGGGCGGCCTTTACCTGTCTCACAATCCACACACTCTCCCACATACCGTTGCACACTTCGATACAAACCTATCCAGTGAAACTTCGCCCTGATCCTCTGGTAAGTTCGACCTATACCCTAGTGGCCGCCCTCCAAACTGGTATGATAATGATGTAAAAATCCTGCTGCAATAGCTCCGGGATCACCAACCGGCCCAGCTCTACGCGATCTTCTGACTTTGTAGCTGATCTGGGACAAAAGAGCAACAACTCGTCCTGATCGACCTCATAGTCCGGCGCGATCAAGGCACATGATTTTGCATCCGCTGATGCAATCGTAGATACGTCTCCAGTCAAATAGATCTTCAAGTTAAAGATCCAACTCTCTTCATCCTGCGCTTGTTTGATCCGTTCGATTCGTATCTGTTGTACGATCTCCTCTTGAACAATTTGTGGCGAATGGCGTCGTCGTGCGGCAGCACGGGTAATCGCAGCTACTCGCACCCTCTGATTCGTCTTGCGGGGTAACAGTAACTCATCTAGCCGATTCAGAGTCACTAGATCTTGGCGATCTTGGTCATCCACCACTATCCAACCTTTCTCTTTCCGCAGAGCTTCACTTGCCAATCGATCTGCGCTTGCGTTCCAATCGCGTTTCACATGTAAGAAATCATGTTTGGGCCAGGATCGGAGTTTCTCCATCGCTTTATGTCTCAGCAGTTGTAGACTTGGCGCCTTGCAATCAATCTCTCCACGCATTTGCCTGATCACTAAATTTGAATCTCCACATATGATTACCCGTCCCCTGGTCTGATCAGTCAACAAATCAAAACATAGAAGTAGTCCTCTATACTCTGCTTCGTTGACAGTTAGATCAGGGACGAACTCAGACGCGGCAGCCACAACCTTCCAACCTGGTAATCTCCATACGATCGCGCTGCATGCTCCACACTTTCTCTTCACTCTAGCAGACCCATCAAAACTATCCACCCAGAGATTTTCTTCCTCTTCGACCGTAGGTGGAGGTATACTGATCGTTTGTCGTGGTTGTTTCTTTGGCGCAATCGCGATCAACATCTCATCCATTCCTGTCGAGGAGTTATACTCGCTGCCAGAGTACCCAGTATCTCATCTTCACCCTTCTCACATCGACGGATCTCCAGTGTCCAGTTTGATAACAATGCAGCCCATCGTCCTAATCTCCCATTGAGACCGGAAGATTGGAGCAACCAGGCTAAGGTTAAATAACGCGTCAGCACGGTGATCTCACGAGACACCAGCATGGTATAGCATATATCTAGCATCCTTAGCAATGCTAGCACCTCCTTCTCCACCATGCCATAGTTAACTTCGTTGGGCTTCAGTGTACGGCTTGAAAAAGTGACCGGCCAGTACACCTCCTCATGTTTCTGCAGCAATGCCGCCGACACAGCCCACTTGCTGGCGTACACCACAATCACTGGCGGTCGATCCGGGTCAAAGTGTTTCAAAATGGGTGTAGTCGCTATCTTCTGTTTCTAGAAAGTGAACGCGATCGTTGCTTTCTCCCAGCGACTCCTGCCTTCCGGATCCTGATCGCTCCCAGCGATTAGGTGCGATTCCTGATCGCCTAATTGGGGCGATTCCTGATCGCCCACCAGCAATTGGGTGCGATTCCTGATCGCCCCAGCAATTGAGTGCGATTCTGATCCCTCACTTATTCTGATCCCCTAGCAATTGGGTGCATTCCTGATCGACCTCAGCAATTGGGTGTGATTCCTGATCGCCCCCAGCAATTGGATGCAATTCCTGATCATCCCCAGGGATTGGGTGCAATTTCTGATCGCTTTTATGGGCAGTATGACACAGCCGAGTTCGCCCAGCAACCTCCACTGTCCTTGGGTCGTCATACGCTCGACGGATCTCATGGAAATCGGCTTCTCGTAATTTGTACAGTACTGAGGCGTACACTGAAAAGTCTTCGATGAATCGACTGTAATAGTTGAGGCTCACCAGAAACGATTGCATCGATCGTAAGGAGCGAGGAAATGGTATGTTTACCAATGATCCTAGATCCTTTGGGTTCGCTTCTAATCCAGCCAAAGACACTTGATGACCCAGGTAGTCTACCTTGCGTCGTCCCCAGAAGGTATTAGCCAGACTGATCGATAAATTACATTGATTACACACGTTCAACAATCGTCCCACTTTGTGGTAGAGAGATTCCCACGATGGGGCCGGTATCAGTATATCGTCGATGTATGACCTTTGACCAAGGACCGACGTCTTCATGTCAGAATCCGGTTCTCCGTCGGTAAACACATCGATAAGATCTGATGATCCCGAAGTGATCGTAGTTGGACGTGTACCAATCTTCAAATATCCATATTACGCATTGTCGATCAGTCGTTGGTAAATCTACGGTGCGTTCTTCAATCCAAACGGCATCCTTAGCCATTCAAATAGGCCTGATGGTGAAATAAACGCCGAAATTTCTCTGGCTCGCTCCGTCATCTCCACCACCCAAAAACCACTTGCCATGTCTAAGGAACAATACCACATGGCTTTATCCATATCCTGCAGCAAGTCGCTGATCAAAGGCATGGGGTAAACTATCAATCTCGTCAGCTAATTCACCCGTCTATAGTCGATGCATAATCGAATATCTTCTCCATTCTTCTTTTTGATCACCACGATCGGTGATGCCCAAGGAGAAGTGGACGGGCGCATTATCTGCGCCGTCAATAGTCCCTTGATCAGATCAGCTAGCTTTTCGCGAAATTTGGGAGCGACCGGTCGCACCCTTTGTGCGATCGGGTTAGCGCCTCCGACATCAATATCACAGACCGCTCCACGAGCCGCAGGGGGTAGGGCAATACCTTTGCCAATTAGCAGATGGCGATTCGCCCATATTAGTTGTCGCAACTTCTCTTGATCACTTGACAGTGGCTCTCCTCGGGTCGCCCACTTGAATGTCCTCCAAAGATATCTCGGTCGTCGGTGTAACAACTTCCGGTAGGATCGCCATGTGCTGATCGACATCCTCAGCGTACAACTCTCCACTTTCGTTACGGTACGTCGACTCGGTAAGCGGTTCCACCCCCGTCTTTTCTTCTCCGATCGCCACGACGTCATTCCGTTTCACCAGTCGATCGGACTTTTCCTGTAACACACAATCTCTGATCGCACTCCCGTCTGTCTGACAGCGGGACTTTCCTTGCTGTAAATCGCTGATAACTCGCCCGATATCTTTTGCGTCGACCATCTTTACTTCAGGGTTTGGCTCCTCATGCCGATTTTGTGACTGATCACCCCTCTTGCACCCTTGGGTCGTAGCGATCAACGAAGAAACCTTCGTTGGTAGACATACATCTTCCTCGGGCTGCATACACCGCTCTCCTGTGGCCCTCGCGATTTCGTCAGACTGATTTCTGAACTGTTTTTTCTATCACCATCCATGGTAGAGATCGCGTCTGGCTGATCGATGGATCTTTTCTGCCCCCGATCAGGCTCCTCGCAATCGATCCTCCCTGTCACGGTCGGCATCACCACTGTGCTAGATTCCTTTGACATGGTTTGCACACGCTCATCGTCTTGCGTCTCGTCATTTGTATGTTCCTTCACAAGTACCTTGATCGATCTCTACTCACTCTTCATAGCGCGATCATTGTTTTCACTCTCGTCTATGTAGTGCATCAAATCTTCGTCTATCACGTTTTGATCAGGTTGTAACTTGTCAGCACTGCAGTCGTTCGCCTCTTTTTCGGTCTTCACTTCGTGGCGTTTTTACATCTTTTTTGGCATAGGATATGATCGCTGATCAATCAAATGGCACTTCATACGTTGCGGGCGAGACTTCTTTTTCGATCAGTTATAGCCTCGAACGCAAATGTCTGCCACTAGTTATAACGTCGCGACCCCACAGACACGTACCCCTGCGATCGGGGTATCGTGTCCGCTACCATCCACAGCCCTAAGGGAGTTCCCCAGCGTAAAATCACCTCGCGATCACATAGGTTTGTGAGCTGTAGATAGTTGATCCTGCCAGGCCCGGTAGTCCCAGTTGGTAACCACTCCACGTCTCGTCTTACCCACAGTTTAGCTCTTGGTGGCGCGATACCTATCTTCACTTCTGTCGGTTTGCCAACCGTTATCACCACGTGTTGATCATGCAGGTTGATCACTCGGATGGTCGATCTATAAAGTGGATTACGCCCCGCTAGACCAATGCGGACTTCATCGGGTAGACATAGCGTTCCGTCCGCTAGATCCAAGCGAATCCCCGCCGGAACCATAAAATCCATACCCAGTATAGCCTCTTGACCGACTTGACCACCAACCCATAAGTCGAAATAATACACTACTGAGCCGTCCAATGTAATCTTGATCTTTGTGCGTCCAATTGTCATATATGCGTTATCCCCTATGCCGACACATTTCTTGAGTCTGGCTTTCGTCGATCATGCACCCTACCTTACGAGCAAAGGTGTTGTCGATGATTGACACTTCAGCACCGAAATCAAACAGCATAGTGGCCTTCTCATTATTGATCTTGCCAACCGCTTTAGCCTGCTTGAACGACTTTCCAGGGGTGTGGTATTTTCAATACCTACGTGATTCCCCTGGTGCGAGATCGAGCTCCGTCTTCACGGCTGATCGGTTGTATTCATCAATTCGTTGCACACTTAAAATCTCCGGGACACAAGTTGAATAAATACGTATGTTAGCGATCGGCTCGGCCTGATCGTTAAATAGTTGATCCTTCACTTGTTTCTCAATGAATGCATATATGCAGAGCCGAGGACGCTCGGTTCGTACCACATTCCATCCTGGCGAGCGTCCTAGTTTAACATATCCTTCGCCTAGGACGAAAACATTCCTGCGTGCTTAGAAGGCACATACCACTTGCGCATCAGATTGTTAAACTTTTCTAAAGGGCACTTTCCACTCTCATGCACTTTTCCACAAGCTGCACACGCGCAAAACACTTGTCCGATGGATGTCCTTTACGACCGCACTTCTGGCAAGTCAATCGCTTCCAGCAGCCACGATAGTTATGCTTGATCTATCCACAGTGAGTGCACGGTTTTTCGTTCTCCGTGATCACGTAACTCCTCCCGATCAGCTTCCTCATGCGACATACGATGATCTTGGTTTGATTGCACTCGAGTGGGGACGGTAGTTGCACAAACTCTTGCGCCAGTCCACGTCCTCTTCCGATCCGCTTAAATCCGACTATAAACTGCTGCTCTCGCTTTCCACCCTGATCGCTCATACGGCTCGGGTTGATTTTGACGGCATCTGATCAGCATTAACTTTTGATCGCTGATGAAACGTGCCCGATCCCATCGACACCTTCGTGTACCGGTTTTCTATCCACTGATACGCACGCAACGTTTCTTCCATGTCGCCGGCGTCCGACAATCGCAGAAGAGTCAACTGTTTCGCTATTTTGCTATCGTCCAGAGTAGAAATAAAATGTTCCATATGTTCACGCCGCGTAGCGTGTCTTCCTTCTCAAATCGCGACCTTGGTTCGGATCGCTGCCCCATTCAATCGGTATAAGTACTCTAGCGGGGTTTCATCCGGTCGTTTACGTGCGTGGTAATACTGTCTGGCATTTGACACGCCGTACCCTCCATATTGCACCATGGAACCTTCCAGCAGATCTTTCCACGTGCGACGAGTAGTGCGACTCAGTTGACTGTGTCGATTATGTGCCGGTCCCGTCAGTAGATTACCGAACACCAGGCATTTCTCTTCATCTGGTATATGATCCCTTAGAAACGCCGACTTGACCTTGCTAATCCAGCTTCTGGCGCGATCTTCGTCTCGGTCTCTGCCATTGAATTCCTTCAGCTCGCCGATCACCGAGAAATGGATACGCTAGAGAGACGGCGCTTGATTCATTGACACTTCTGCAGGCGCCATTAATGGCCGCCTCGGGTCTTCTTGCTCCAGTTTGTACGGGGTATCTCCTCCGTGATCGCCAATGTCTGATCGACCTTGACGCGATCCGACCGACTCCATCTCCACATCCGGAAAGTATGTCTCTCGCGCTCTTGGCATCTTGATCGCTTGACTTAAGTAGATCGCTTGACAGGCTTGACTCCGCTGCTTCTGTTCGAATCGCTCCATTGCGTTGTCAATGTAGGACAGCAGATGTCCTTGTAAGGTAACTGCGTCATCTCCGGAGGCGCGTATAGCTGCCGATCGCGGCTCAGACCTGATTCCTCTGGCGCGATCCTGCAGATGAGCGGAACCACTGGGACATAGTGACATGCGTTGAATGCCGATCGAGGCGTCTGAGTCGATCTCGGATTCCACTAAGACATACTGCGACGATCCGGTGTGGTATTTCTTCTTCATGTCCGCGATCGTGGTACTCGCTTGATCTTCAAACTTGGCTTTGCCCGTGAGAGGTATCAGCTTCTCGTACAACGATCGACATGCGCAGATAATTTGATCTTGATCAAAATCCAACAACCTTTTCACATTGATCATCTCCGCCACGAATCTAGCTTCATGCAACAGTCGCATGATCCCATAGATTCCTTCCAGCATGTTCGATGCACTTGCCGGGGTCGATACCGGACCTTGAATCTTATCGATCAGTTCTGGCTCCAGCAATTGGAGTACTGGGTCGCTTGATAGTAGATTCTTGAGCATCATCCACTCGTACATCTTGGCCAGTTCTTCACATTGCCACCCTTCCATCTTAATCATGTCTTCCACGAACTTGAACGGCTTCGGGATCTTGTTCTCAACTTGACCACGTTCATCGGTATCGGTCGTTGTTTCTTTCACCCTCACAGTCCTCGATCGATCTTTTCTCGAGATCGCGGGTGTGACTTTGGGCAACTTTTGCTCGGTTTTAACCGATGGTTTATCACCCTGCAAATCATGCTTTGTAGCACGATCCGCGGTGGTCCCCGAAGGGACCTTAGGAGGGATTCGAGGTTTTTCTTCCAAATCGAGCGATCGAATTTACTCTTTTATTTTCTTGTCATTAGAGCCCCTCCCAAAACTCTGATGAACTGGGAATCTTTCAGACTCACGCGTCTGTGGCGATTCCTTGGCCTTCGACGCTTCCATCCCAGGTTCAGTTGTTATCTTCACATCTTCACTCAGGGACTCACGGTGAAACCCCGAGTCACCAGAAGATCCAGGCACGCGCACCATTGTGGTGGAGTGGTGATTGCTCTTTTGAGAAGTCGATTCCAACTCTCCACTGGCGCCCGGACGATCGGCTAACGGAGGGGGTACTCCGATTACGTGTTCTTGATAGCATTCCTCACCTTGTGTACCCGTCGGTGGGAAGGGTTGCACTCTTCCAGGTGGACTCGTGTCAATGGAAAACTCGACCGTGTTTGCGATGGGGTCGAGGTTCGATGACGGTGTGGAAATCTTCACACCACGATCGGGGTTGGTGTGATCACGTGGAATTCGTCACGCGATCAATCAGATGCTTGTGGGGTGCTCGATATGAGTCACCCTGATCTGTAACAGATCGCCTTGTCCAAATGTAGACCTTGATTCGCGAGCCTTCTGACCACTTGAGCCGTCTCGCGATCTTGGGTCCTCAACCACAAAGGGTTTCCTGCGTCCAGTCACAATTGGGGTGTTGTTTGAGAGATCCTGATCCCTGGCCAAACAATTTAGGGATACCACTTGATTAAAGTATATAAACCTTTCCTTGACGTCGGGTGGCCAATGATCCACCCGGAGGAGAAGTCGACACGTGTACTTTGAAGCAAATTGAACTCTGTTTAATGTTAACCAATCAAAACCCAACAACCCTATCCCTATCCCCGTGTCTTGGACATCGTTTGCCACATATCGCTCTCTCTAGACGATAGCGATCATGTACTTGCGTGGCCCACACCTGATATGCTTGTCGGATCGCGATCACTTCCCTGATCACTGATCTCGATCTCGATCGCATACCTGATCACTGATCACGATCTCGATCACTAATCACGATCTCGATCGCCATCTTGATCGCGATTGCCTTGCTGATCGCGATTCCCTTCTTGATCGACTGATCGCCAACGTTACCTTCCGCCTCATACCTTGATCCAAAATCGCAGGTCCCAACTTGCCCGATCTGATATCCATTTAGTCTGACTGTCCAATGGACGCGATCTGACCAGCTGTATGACCGGGCAGCCAACCGTTAACTGGCTCGGAAATAACGGGAATGCGATCAGTTCCTCTATAGCGAATTTCCATAGTCGCTTTACCACACACCAAAAATGTCGGACAAAGCGCAAAATGACATAGTATACTAGATATGACATATAGGATAGAAAATAAATTATAATACTTAAGGTTTTAATGGGCGCATTTTTTGGATATTGTACACTACAAAGGCGTAGAATGTGCACTTTACGAGACAATAATTGACTGTACACCATAAATTACAGATGGCCATACGTTAGTTTATCTCTATTGCTTTCATATTCCAATACCAAACAGGATAAACATGCATGAAAGTAAGATCGAGGTCTATATAATTTACCGCAAAGCTAATGTGAGAGGCCATGTATTTAATATCTCACAAAACTAAAAGCATTTGTTTCGGATGTATTAATAACATTTGTTTAGTATAGTAATCCACGTGAATCGACGTACGTATCTAAGGTCAAGAGATAATTGCAATCATTTGATGAGTTGATCGATCGATCGACATTAATGACCTTACTACGGACGACAAAAAAGACGACGAAACCATTAAGTATGTGAGTAAGACACCAAGTCTGAGCAGTTTGGATTATTTCGCGCCTAGATGATTACTGTACATATTTTCCTTAATCTCATTCAGATCATCATGTCGATTGACAAGATGACACAGCAGGCATCAAAACAGTCTTTATGACAAGAAAAGAAAGAACGATGCATTTACAATTACAACATCGTTCTAAGTGAAGCATTAGCCTAAAAAAGAAAGCATGCACCCGAGAGGTAGACTTTAGATTAGAAGTTACATAGTGGCGAATACATGTGTGATAAAATATACTGCATAACCTTTCGTTGCTTCAGTTTCTCGTAATGTTCCTTTGGTAATTTCTTAGGTGCTAAACAAGCTTTGATGCTCGAAGCTGCATAGATAATGCACATTGCTATAAATAATACTACAGATGCGATTAAGGATGGCTCTACAAATGCTAAATAATAGAGTAGTGGTCAACATTAATGTTATTATTGAGAAGCCAATTTTCATCGGTCCAACAATAGCCTTATCACAGTAACTGACAGTGTAGATGCAAACGACGCTATATAAAACAATGAGCTACTTGCTGACCTATGTGAAGATCTTGAGGCTATGATCTAATTTGACGTAATCTGGCAAGTTTTGGCAGACTTTCGAATTCAAATGATTTATTATAGACGACCAAGAGATGTTATAGTCTTCAAAGACACGAGAAGAAGCGTGCTGAAAATAAACGTGGAGAAGCTCGAGGCAGTATACTCAAATTGTAGAAAAATACGTAATCAGACACTGGGATGCGATTCAATATTATTGAATACTCAAAAGCATCCCCATATTGTAGCAGGTCGACGTAATCATTTTGTACAGCGCTTATTGCGTGAAAAGGATATTCGAATAATAATATTATTAAGAATAATAATATTAAAAATATTAAATTTTATATATAGCTATACTTCTGTACGAATTGCGATTGTACACGAGGCTATGGATGATGGTATGCCTTGAGTGCCACAAAAGTGATGGTGTTCATAGATTATGTTGAGACAGTAAAAGTGGACAAAAAAAGTAATAACAGTGTGTAATCTGAATATGAAGACAGATCACATTGTATATGAGGTGATAGTCAGGGCGCCAATTGTTGAGAGGGTCGACGGCAAGCAATTAGGCATTGGCTATAGATACACCTTTATTACTGTGGTATGCTTGACCACCCGTTGGATGTTCGTTGCGGTGTGTATGCTATAGGACGTAAAGATACATCTTGGTAACATAATGCCACCCACATAAATACATCTTAAGCACAAAATGTTTAGAAGAGGTCGAGTAGAACCCTTCTGACAATAAAGAACAGTAATTTTGTCATGAAAGCTATGTACAAGCTACTTCTATCAAAAATACAATTTTATTGAGACAGCAGAATATAATATTCGCTATCCAGTGTGATATGGAAGCTTGTCGTTAACAATAAGAATAAAATACCGAATTTGTTAGAAATTGAATAACAGTGGTCAAGATAGATGGCACACCATTAGATGGACATAAGATAGCGTCATTAATTGAGTCAACTTCTTCGGGCTCCTAGTAAATCCCATTTGCAATAGGAAACATTAAATGAAATTTTTACAGTTGCTCGACGCAAACATGATGCCAAATTAATGCTCGTGCCACATAATTGGGCGATTAATATGGTGCATCCCTTTCAAAAGAATTTGCTACGGGATACTCTATGTGGACGACATTCTGTGTGCCATTACTTACGCATATTAATACAGAAATCCGTTGGTTGGCTTGACGAGAATTGGGGGACAAAGAATAAAGGCCTATTGAACTCATAATTTGGTGTGCTTGTCAAACTTATGAAGCAATCAATAATTTAGTAGAGCTTCAGCCAATATGGTGTTAGAAGCTTTTACTTTACTGGAGTACAGTAAAGCACAATAAAGATGAAAACTATTTTTTACGATAAGAGACCCGTATGATGTCATTTTTGGTTTTTGTGGGTGTTTGTGAATAACTCATCATGAATCTATGATGTAGTCCTTACCTCAACGGGCCAATATCGAAGGAGTATTACCTTTGGCGGTAATTGCCAAGTCAGCTCCACTTCAACTTCATTTATGTCATTATGTTAATGAACTTGCAATATTTGCTGCCAGACGCGCGCGATGACAAATGACCGAGAAGCTACACTTTGAGATTGTAGGTAAAATATTATTGTACTAGAATAACAGCTTTTCAGGAATTTATTTAGATCAGATATACTTATACTTTTTGACGTGTTGATTTTAGATTACTTGCATAATTCTACACGCACAGTCTTTGTGAGGTTGCGAAGTACATGCATATATTGTGTCGTTGCATAGAGATCTCACCGACACATACCGAGCATCAAACTCCGTCGTATTGGCGCTTTCAAGGACGCGTCACCTCCGTTGAACGGTCAGCTTTCACGTTCAGTCGCAGACCAATTAATGTCACTCAAATGGATTTAGCTCTTACGCGTATACTGAATTTTCTTGTCTACAGCTTATATGTAAGATGAGCTCGAGGTGTGAATATTGCAAGCAGGTTTCCATTAAACCAGTGGATGCTACATAATCATGAGGGATCACGGCACAAACACGATTGCCGGTGCTAGGGTCAACACACCCAAGCAGGACCTTCAATTGCACAGAAATCTGCATGATAAAGTTGAGGCATGATCGAGGGCTTATGAACAACTGGATTGACACAAGTAAGACCGCTATGCGTTCATGAGATGATAGATAACAAGTAAGTAAACGCGTTGAGTAGCGCCAAATTAGTCAAATTACACACTGCTAAATAAGTTGACTTTACCTTTCATGTAACAGTGCTGCACGACCGGTGTGTAACGGGTTACATAACATGTGTGGTACACAAAGGACGGGGTCCCATTAAAAATGATATTCGAACAACATATCAATTGTCCGGGGCTGACGTGTGTCAGCCACCGAACTAAGAGACTTTAGGAGGTTTAAGTATAATAATAGTGACCAGATTAAGTACGTTGTTCTGAGGCGTTCTTTTAGATAAACAGACAATAAGCCCAGTTCCAATTTTGGTCACTTAAGACACGTGCCTTACGAGGCGTCTTTGATCGGAAAGAGATAGCAACGCCTATAAAGGTAGCTACTCTTGAGCACTCTGTGCCGTGATCCCACTTGAATCGTTTGGTACCCTATAACAGGGACTGTAAGCTCTCTGAGTTTGTTGACTCGCTGAGTCGGGTTCTCGAAACCAAAGTTGCTCGTTGAGCGTTAGGTATTCCTCTGACTTAAGGAGCTGTTCGGTTCCGCTACAATTCTCCTTTGCACGCCTTGCACTAAAGGCTAAATTCGCGACAGTCACGAAGCAACTCACTTCAAGTAATATGTATGAGCTTACCTAAACTGACAGGTGTAGACAGGTGCTGCGTATCTTATAATACACGTACGTGCAGAGGAAACAAGTAGATATACATATAGACGTCAAACTGTTGCAAAAATACTGTGGTCAATATGGTAAAGCTATCTTGCTTATTTGTTTAGGGAATTGCTATTTCCATTACACTTTTAGCAAGCTCCACCACACCACACTTTTAGCAAGCTCCACCATACTTAAAGGGCCCTGGTAGCTGGACCACACCCTCTAGCTAGGGCTCCTACCCGGCCCGAAACCACTCAGGGGTTACCCCCCGCGGGGTGGGGGGGGGTTGGGGGGGGGGGGGTACGTCAACCCTCCAAGGGGTTCCTGGGAGGGTTACATATGTATGTGTAAGTACATATCGGTATATATTGCATAGCATTTCCAACAGATCTCATACCCTCTCCACATAACATCCCTCGGCAAATTCTTGTACCAGTCCTGCATACACATCAGCATCTCAATGGTTTCCTCGTTCAAAGATTCCCTTTCATCCCTGCAAATCAAACCACCCATCAAAAAAGCACGTTCGGAAGGAACACTAACAGCAGAAAATGCCAGAAGGGCCCTCGCCATCTTGCCCAAACTAGGAGAATCTACCTGTCGACGGTGCAACATCCCAAAGGATCCACATCCCTATCGGCCAGGTCCTCGTCCAAATATTTCACAATTTTCTCGTCCATGTTGGTGATCTTCTTCCGCTTTGCATAAATGAAATCTTTAAAATCGTCGACATCTTCACCTGCTTCTTCATTGGCCATGGTAACGGCTGCACGAGTGCTGTAGCGGCTTGCAGCAATATCAAAGCTCTCACAATTCATGCGAGTATGGATGCCATACTGAGCAAAATGTCCTGCATGCTTGCTGAAGAAAAAAATCTTGATGCGGGGATCGAGAACGACGGCGTGCAAGTAAACAGTTTTCTTGAGATCCGCCTTGAGATACTTTCATGCTTTTAAATAATGTCTCTAGCTGGCGTTAGAAGCTGCTCCGAGTCGTAGGTCTGTTCAACCTGCAAGATTTAAATATGCTTGATTATGAATATTGATATCTCGGATTCTCTACTATAAAAAACAAAGCTTCGCACCTTTTGCACTTGCAAAATGAGGGCAAAAAGATTGGGAGAGCTTTCTAAAGCGCGGGAAACGTGAAATCGCAAGCCTTCCGTGGCCGTGTCCAGGATTTGAAGAAACTTCATGTGCTGACCAAGCTTTACCCATTCCTCTTTTGAAAGGGCAAATTTCTGATAATCGATATCGCTGAGGCAGACTCCAGTCACGGTCGGGATGTCGAACTGAAAAGAAAAAACATTTTTACCAATGAGTCAAAGAAGCAATTCACAAGTACATACCGTATGTGATAGAGCGCGGGCACAGCTGGTAAGTCGAATTCCACCGCGTTTTTACATCGAGAATCAGGCGGTTCACAGTAGAAACTTGTTGATGGTACTCCACAGCTTGGTCAAAACATTGTAGACGTTGATCGAAGATCGTACATAGACTGACATGCCGTGTACACGCTTTAGGACCGTAGCCAAGTTGACATCGAAACCATCAGGTTGAGTGGTGATGTTGTGCACCGACATGACACATGTGGCGGCGGGGTCCTCCTCTTCGTTGTTGATGTATTCGTTCCCTCCAAGGACCGCGATTCTATTCATTGCAGCCACATGGATCCACTGAGCCATACAACCAAACAGCTTTTCCTTATGGTTGAACTCCACATGCTCCAAGCGGGAAAGAGATCGAGCCATAGCGAAGTTTGTGCTGGTATTGTCGGCAGAAATGACAGAGAGGGATCCAGCGATGCCATAGTCGGACAGAACGTTGTAATGCAATTCTGCAAAATTACGAGCAGAATGCTTACCTGCAAAACATAATTGTTAAAGGTAAGACGAACATCTGGTTGTCAAATCCCACAGTACCCATGCAATTAGGAAAATTCACTTACCCATCACAGCAGGAACCCCCAGCAATAGTTCTTGCATTTTCCAATCGGTGTCAATCCAATGAGCAGTGAGCGCCATCAAGGATTTCACGTTGGGTGAAGTCCAAGCATCGGAAGTAAAAGCGATCCATTCGACCTTGGAAAGACTGATCTTGATGAATTCGCGACGCTAAGCATACATTGGGAAAAGATGGTTCTGGATGGCGTCGGCCTTGACCATCATCTGGGGTATATTCTCGTTACAGGCGCCTAAAAGATTGATAAAAGAGTTTCGTTCGATGATGGCGAACGGCAGGTTGGCGTCAGCAATGTAGTGCCCGGTGTGAATTTTGACTTCCTGTCCGGTCAACACATTTTACAGCATGGACTGATTCAGTATTTTGCGAATGCGGGTTACATGTGTTTCACAAACTCACCTTCTCGAGAGTTCCCTTGTGTAAATACTTCTAAATAGATGCATTGTTCTCGTCCTTCTTCTTCGTATCGCTGAGATTGTGGACCTTTGTTAGGTGCTCGTTCAGGTTCTTGGTGCTGCCGGACTTGTCAAGGTCAAGGGAGCGACCGCATGCACGGTCCGTCCTCCGGTTTGTGACGACTTGGCAAAAGGCTTTATTGGCGTCGGCATCAGCTTCAAAATGAGCCCATACCCAGCTACGTTGGTACTTTGGGTGGTGGGAGGCGCGAGGGTATCGTTGAACACGTCGCCACTGGTTTTAGACAGGATGAATGGCAACAGGTGGATGCAAAGAGAGCAAAATGTGGGCAGAGAGAGGGTTTTGTCGTTTTGAGCCAGTGTATTTTTTTATTTACCAGCGCGTTGCTTCGTCACGAGGCGACAGTAACACTAGTGACACTTGCACAATCGATTTAAATGATGTGCGTTACATTACTATTGGAAAGTTACACAAGGAAGACAGAGCACGTATTGCATATGCACTCCGAAACCCCCATGGGGCCCGGGGTTGTGGGTATATTTTGGTGGGTGGGGTCCGGGGGGTGCCCTCAACCCCCCCAAAAAAACCGGGTAGGAGCCCTGCCTTTAGCATCCCATTTGTTTCCACATATTGTGTTAAATAGAAATTACACCGCATTACGCGTCCGTTGCTTCTGATTGGTCAGATAGGGGGGTTACGCTGGGTGTGTGATCCATTTATTAAAAGGGTGTGGTCCAGCCATCAGGGCCCTAAAAGTGTGGTGGAGCTTAGTAAAAGTGTGGTGGCTATAACCAAAAGTGAGGTGGAAATAGCAATTCTCTTTGTTTGAATGCAATTATAAACTGTAGATACCTGCCAGCTACTATTACGCATGCATATATGATGTAGGGATGCTTTAACACTATATAAAATCACCGCTATCTTGCAATCAGTGATGGCCACTTTATCTTTTCTTTTCAGGCAATGCGATCAATTATTGTTCGTTTACGTGTTAATCAAGAAGAAAATTAAATGCAAGATGACATATACACTGACATTTCATTTGTGTCAATATCGTGGAACGAGGTAACCCCGTGACGTGCAGCGTACCCACACAAAGCATAATTGCAGAGGGGTTCAGTACGATGACTATCTTTTCCTGGTGCACTACAAAACCACTTGCATCATCAGCACACAATGACGGGCAAGTGCTATGGTGAGTCGATCCATGACTTACAATTTGCAGACTCCCAGCCCCAAACGCACGACTTCGTGCCGTAACGTATAGCGCACGAGACCGTTAACGAGCCATTGTCTGCTTCTTTGGCTATGGTGAACACAACATCCCTGATAGACAAAGTATCTGCTAGGATCGGTACCAGAGTGAGATGCAACTGGCTGCAGCTGTTGTGCTCCGCTGGGACTACATATGCGGTACAGCAGCCCATCATGTATTTTATCGATGCTTAAATGCATCACGATCTGAGATGCATCATCTACGTATACGGACGATGAATCCAAATGTAACAGTCAGACAAACACGGCCATAGTATCGTGCGCACGCCTTTTTTCTATCGAAAACGTTGTAATGATTTTAGTATTAACAAAGCTTGCAATTAGCATCTAATGCTTTACTGTATCAATAGACAGCCGTCCATAAATCGATCTGAATAAAATTATAAAGCACAACATAAATACCGTATTGAAAACAGCCACCTTTGTATTTCATAGCAATATATGCAAGCAGTTTGCAGCAGTTCATATTGGTGCAAGGTCTGTATAAGTGTTGCCGAACTTGTATTTTATCGTTCTACTTTACATAAAATTGTTGATCACAGGTATGCACTGTATATGCACAAATCAATTTGAAGCCGACGCGTTCAATGGCAAGTGACGCAATCCGTGACATCAATCGATGGCTGAACAAAGATATAGTCACATACGACGAAGATGAATACCACACGAAGTGGTCAGCTGATTAGACGTTAGTTATATTGTCGCCCTAGATGATTGCTAAACTAAGTGGTGTGAGCCCCGATTGATACATTAGCTGTGTACATTACGATAAATTGCAGCCATCTTGAAACTTTGCTCAAATATTCGCGAAACAAATTATTTTTTCAAGCTCATAATCATTCTGTGTCGCTTATAGCTGAGCGCAATTGCCTCCTCAAAAAGTCTGATTGCCAATTTGTAAGTCAGGGCGCATGAAGTGTCTTATTCCCATTTAGCCAAGAAGCGATTCTGATAGCCACAATTTTTTCGTTCAAAGTGACGTAAATTGATACCCACGCATGTATTATATTTTCACTGACGTAATGTCTTTGCACCTCTATGTTTACTTTATCAATATGGCTATGAATGAAACCAGATGACACTGAATTGGTATGGTACATCGTGCCAGTCTCAAACAAATGTGATGTGTACATATTGGCAATGAATGGCGCATTACTGATCTTAAAACGCATTTCTAACAATAACCAGGTCAAAACATTATATTAACTCCCTAATGTGTTCGTATTGCCCATCTCACGCCCACACGATTGAACAGAAGCAGTTTTCCTATCTATGTAAAAAAGATATGTTGTTTAATATATTATCTGTGACCAGTGCCCCTGATATATCGACGTATAAGCCGGTTAATTGTAGCATGACTTATATAAAAGCACCACCCTTTATTCTCTTGTGGATTTACGCCACAATTTATTGCCAAAATGTAGGAAGATCAATTTATAACATGAGTGAGTGGCTGCTAAACAATGGCAAAAAGCTTGCAAACACTTGCTTATGAGGCAGGAAAAAGCTTCGGAAAGCAAATCTCCTTACCAATTTATGAGGTAAGCGATCATCCTAAGCATCATTATCCTGGTCGGCTTGCACAGTAAGGACTTATACAATGCAAACTAATATTCGTGCAAATCATCAACGCGAAATTAAGACCATAAGTGAGACCTATGATAAAACTTGTGTCTCATAATCTATGAATTTTCGCTAACAACTATGTGGTCCATCGATGAGGTTCTTGTAACGGGGCAGCCCGTTACATGATATTGTCACTTAAGGAAAGTGACAATAAAGAATATAAGATGGATATTCTTTAAACAATATCACCAAAGTGGTGATATTGGAGGGTCGACCAAAGGGTCTGTTCATTGGTTGATATCGTGATGATATCAACCCACCAATCGCCGCAAGACGCGCGCAATGAGTGGTGACGAGACGTCACCATACATGCAGTTATATTAGTATAATTGAATTAAGTCAAACGAAGAGACAGTAGTTTAAAGACTTAATTTATTAATATAACGGTTCTACTTTTACCCTACCTACGCTTCCTCGCTCGCCACGTGTACGTCCGTCGGGGCACCCAAATCCCTTGCGTTAAGTCACGCAAGGGTGTGCCCCGTTACAGTTCTGATCACCCGTTCGTATGCAACAAATATCATTTCCTACCACGTATCGAGGAACACTCGCCAAGCGACGAGCACACAGATCTACATGAATTGTCCACTGCGCAGATCTCGCAAGACCCTTAGCTACGAGAAATGGCATCCTTAGATCCTCAGATTTGACTCGAAAGGTGCCATCTAATACAATATAAAAAGTGTCTACGCGTTTATTATCATTCGTATAAAGTTAGAAGTCTCGGTGTGCTATAGGGGTCTTGTAACGTTCGAAATTCAAAAACCCATTGATGTTATTATCACTCAAGCTATGTTTGGAAAACTGCAGTGACGGCCCCAACGATTTAGATTACAGTCGATCTAATGATGCCATGTCGCCTCTTTTAGTAAAATGTTTTTGTTCATACCTAGTGCTCTCTCGACAAAGCCTATGCTCCGTGAAGGTCGAATTGCCAGCTTAGTATACTTTCGGATCTGCATTTCGTTTGACATAAACCGCAGACCAAACGCTCAACTCAAGTGACGATTGCCACACTAAGTATTTATGCGCTCCCGATAACGATTGTATGACAAGTGATGCCGTTGCACGTACTCATTTTTAAACTCTATTGGCGCCGAAGACAAACTACGATACACTTTATCAGAACAAGATTCAGGCTTCACAACCGATCGATGCTGCCAGATGATCCATACATCTAATTTCTGGGTCGTGGTACACAAAAAATGACAATTGGTTTGTTGTCTATTCCACTTGGTTATGGAAGGTTATTGGTCGTTGAGCGCAGTATAGAGAAAATATCTCGCTCTTAGTTTAACAAAGCCATTGACGAGGGCCCCAGCGGGGGGAACGAAACGCGTCTGGCGCGCGTCCACACATCATCAAACAAATTCTTTACTTTGTGCCAGCAAGTTCAAGCTTACCCAGGCTCGACGTATCCTCATTTTCATCCTTCACTTTGTGCTAGCAAGCACAAGCGTATCTACGCTGAAAAGAGTGCAAGATTGTGCCGCATAATCCCACGTATACATACGTGCAAAGGAAGCAAGTAGACTTACCTAACGACATTCATGTACGGAAAAAAGAAGAAGATATCTTACATATGGTATTGCTTTTTAATAGTTATAATTTGGTCTATCGTTGCTGTGTTCGAATGTATTTTCAAATTGTAAGGCATCTGTCGGCCCCTTTTGGTCAAATTCAAACAACATTGTAAGCATCTGCTAGCCCCCATTGCATGAATATTCGATGAAGGAATGCTTCCAACATTATGCCATACCTATATTTCGCAATCAGCGATGGCCACTTTATCTTTTCTTTTTAGGCAATGCAATCAATTATTGTTCGTTTACGTGTTAATCAAGAAGAAAATTAAATGCAAGATGACATATACACTGACATTTCATTTGTGTCAATATCGTGGAACGAGGTAACCCCGTGACGTGCAGCGTACCCACACAAAGCATAATTGCAGAGGGGTTCAGTACGATGACTATCTTTTCCTGGTGCACTACAAAGCCACTTGCATCAGCACACAATGACGGGCAAGTGCTATGGTGAGTCGATCCATGACTTACAATTTGCAGACTCCCAGCCCCAAACGCACGACTTCGTGCCGTAACGTATAGCGCACGAGACCATTAACGAGCCATTGTCCGCTTCGTTGGCTATGGTGAACACAACATCCCTGATAGACAAAGTATCTGCTAGGATCGGTACCAGAGTGAGATGCAACTGGCTGCAGCTGTTGTGCCAGCCGCAATGCCACACACATCCTACAGCTGAAGCAAAAGAAGACGTCACCGCGCACATGACAAAAAGACACTCAACCACGACGAGCAACAATGTTCCAGTGTCATTGCTTATGTGTCACTGCGTCGACGCTATCCCACATTGGGACCCTTCTCCCACCCACGCAAGCGGCAACTCGCTGTGTCCGTGACACAGCTGACTCCTGCAATCTTTCTTCGCATCCTCTTCGGCTCAGACAATGGACCCGGCGTTCGCAGCAATACGCGGCCACAAGTCAGCGCACTCCTTGCCCACTGGACCCGTAATGGCCGATCCCTTCATCTCGCCCTTCGGATTCACAATGACACCGGCGTTGTCTTCAAAGTAGAGGAACACGCCGTCTTTGCGACGCCACGACTTGCGCTGGCGAATGACCACGGCGGGCATGACCTTCTTACGGAGGTCCGGCTTACCCTTCTTGACGGTCGCGAGCACCATGTCGCCCACGCCCGCAGCCGGCAGGCGGTTCAGACGGCCCTTGATGCCGCACACCGCAATGATGTACAGGTTCTTGGCGCCCGAGTTGTCCGCGCAGTTCATCACGGCACCGACGGGGAGACCCAAAGTCATGCGGAACTTGTTGCCAGAGGCCCCACCGCGTCCTGCAGCGCAGCGTCAAAGAAGTGACCCGCGTCGGTCATGAGTGAGTGTGTTAAGTTAGTGTCGACGGTAAGGAACAACAGAGCGCTGGCACGGACTGCACTGGGCCACGTACCGCGTTTCGTCGCCATTGTTGCTGCTGTTTCTGGTGGAGAACGTCGACTGAAGCGGTCCGTCGACTGGGCGGGCCGCGGGAGCCACCCAAGTCGGTGTTGATATTCTTATCAAGAGGTCGAAACGCACCCGCACGTACGACGAGTCCATCACATCGCACGGAGCAAAACAACGTCGTGGCCTGTCGCGTCGCATTGTGCGCGATGATCTGATTGGTCGATAGGCTCTCAGCCCGAGCGGCTCCGCCACAGCTGTCCGCCATGACAGACCACTGGGTGTCTCGCGAGCGGCACTGCTGCAAGTACTGCAATGTGTGGATGCCGAGCGATAAGGGCGTACGTCCCTTGCGCTCTGTCCATTGTCTCTCTCTCTCTCTCTCTCTCTCTCTCTCTCTCTCTGTGGAGCACCTCTTCTGTCCCTCCATGGCAACGATGGGTGTGGGCGGGTCGCAAGCTCACACGACCACTTCTTGTGCCTGTGTGTGTGTGCTGTGTTTGTTGCCCAGAGCGTCAGGCACCACGAACAGGGGCGAAAGCACAAGGAAAAGGTCGAAGAAGCGCTGAAACTCAACCGCCGGGCGAAGAGCGATGCGAGGAATGCCCACAGAGAGATCCAGAACCAGCTGCAGCAGATTGAAGAGGCCGCGCACGCCAAATTTGAACAAGATCTGGTCCGTCGCCGCACGAATGCGCCGTCTTCTTGCTCTGCACCGACCGCTTTGCCTGCTCCACCGCCTCGGAGAACGGGTCAAAGCGATGCTGTGTTTGGACCGATTGGGCACAGCAACGACCGAACAGCAGTGTCAATGGCACGTCGAGAGGATCGACGACCGGTGGATCGTGGAGCACTGGATCGTTCGAATGGTTTCGACCAAGAGAAGGAGGAAACCGAAGCAGTAGAAGAGCGTGACGATAACGGTGTGTATGCTGTGCGAGGTGTCGTGTATCTCGAAGGCAAAAAGCACGAGACGCAGCTGGATGCCGGGAGCGCGTGTCAGATATGGGTCGAAGAACAAGAGCAGTGGCTGGACGCGCTGGTTGAACAAGCTACGGTGCATGCAGTCCCGAACACTGAGCTGAGCTTTCGACGCTATACGATTGCGTACATGTTGCCAGCTGTCGGTGAGTGTGTGAAAGACGAAGAGAAGCTCAAGCCAGTCACTGAACGTGATGTACTAGCGGACCGCCTGCGGATTCCGCTGCCGGCAAATGTGACGCTTGAAGTTGCCGAGGAAATGGTGGGGCAATGGCGTAACCACGGAGCAGTAGAAGCACCAACGCGGGCACCTATAGTGATTGATGAACACACTGGTATGGGCGAATGGAACACAGTGGAAGTGCGGCAGATCGACGAGAGCTCGGAGGCTGTAGCACAACGTGTGAAGGAAACGGAAGAAGAGGCAGCGCGACATATTGACGAGCAGCAGCGTCTCGATGCGTTGGAGGATCTTTCCTCGCAAGGAGACAATGCGCTGGGTGCATTCAACCCATGGGGTGGTACTTACAAGGGCGTCAACTTAGATAGTGCTGCTGATGCGACGGTGTATGGCGACGTAACAACACCCTGCGGTGAAGAGGAGATCAATGTGACTGCTAGTAGAAACGTCAGCTTCAAGACGCGCGGTCAGAAGAAGCCGAAACGTCGGAGGATACGCACTGATGATGACGACTGAACACTGCCAACAACCGCTTCTGTCATTTGGTCTGCCCGTTAGTGTCAGTTGTGTGTTGTTTACAAGAAACCGAGTTGTATTTTAAAATGACTATCCAGCCAAACGCGCTGCTTACAAAGCACGTGTATCGACGTTTCATTTCAAATTTATCGAAGCGAAATAGATGGCACCCGATTGCTTCTAGCCATCTTTTGCACCGTATACTTTATATTGGCACTTGTACCCCGCTAACATAAAGTCGACTACTGAACGTTTTGGCGACCACCGAGCACGCGCATCTTGTCCCTTTTCACACGAGGATTTCGACGTAAGTAGTTTGGCCCGGCGCAAATGCTGTGAGTGTTCTCGATGAAAAGGCAGCGACAGAGCAAACGTCAGCACTTGAGCGATTTTGGCGGAGCGGACCGTAGTGCTCGGCATACTTCCTGATATTCTACAAATACGCACCAATCCATTCCCACAAGCTTGCCTTAATGACTTTCGCATGTACCAGATATAGTAAAATGATCGAACCACCACAAACTTGACGCGCTAACACGGCGCGACTAGACCCAAGAGGCATACACGAACACGAACACTTTTTGGCCCGAGCCCAAATTCATACTGCCTTGCAGTCGCCTCTCATAATGCCCTTGAGGGAAGCGGTGCATTGTGATTGAGCACCCGCTTGTACGGAACAAAATTTACATCGTTGCATTTCAAGCAATGGCAGAGACCTTACTTGTCCTTCCACAAAGCGACGTCGTATCATCGTGTGGCTTCCGCGCAAGTCTGCGTCTATACGCTGCGATGGCATCTTTCGTCTTTGTCTTTCTCTTCAGATCTGTTGCCATCGTTTGATTGTGCATTCTTGATTGTCAGTGCGACGAAGTTGAACGCCGTGTTGACGGAAAACACGGGTGTGATAGTATACATGCTTTCGACAGATTCGCGATATCTTGGTTCTTTTGGTCTCCCTCGAACCGGCCTTCAAAGAATACAGCTCTTTCTATCACATGTTTCTACGTGTATCTGATTCGATATGCTGATACATACATACATACATACATACATACATACATACATACATACATACATACATACATACATACATACATACATACATACATACATACATACATACATACATACATACATACATACATACACACATACATACATACATACATACATACATACATACCGCTGCGCCTGTGTCGAACGCTTTTGGATGAACGAGATTGCCCACCTTCTATTAGAAAAATCGTTACAGCGCTCAATCAAACGATCAAGCCTCTCTTCGCCACAGACGTCACATAATGTAAAACACAGCGTGGGTCGCCACTGTTGTAATTGCGCTTGAGTGGTTGGATGCAAAATGCAAAGTGAATATATTTAGGTCCTTAGTTCACAAAGTCTGTTGCTACTCTAAGCCTACTGGATTCTTCGACTACACGTTTCTAATCGCTATATCGCGCATTACTAATCGTCTAGTCGCGCATTAGTAATCGCCACATCGTGCATTACTAATCGTCTAGTCGCGCATTAGTAATCGCCACATCGCGCATTGCTAATCGTCTGGTCGCGCATTACTTATCGTCTAGTCGTACGTTTCTAATTCATGCCGAGGCGTTCCTTTTACAACACTCCCACTCGCCTCGGCAGACCGTGGTGCCTTAATGCCCAACATGT
Organism: Hyaloperonospora brassicae; assembly: GCA_947650285.1. Lineage (NCBI taxonomy): Eukaryota > Oomycota > Peronosporomycetes > Peronosporales > Peronosporaceae > Hyaloperonospora > Hyaloperonospora brassicae. Next base: position 43,729 of record CANTFL010000479.1, on the reverse strand, counting down.
TGCGAAGAGCGTCGAACTGAGTGGCGGCGATCGGCTTTGTCATGATGTCCGCGAGCATGTCTTGCGTTGGACAGTACTCCAGCACCACTTGGCCGTCCTCGACCTTCTCGCGCACAAAGTGGTAGCGGATGTCGATGTGCTTGGTGCGCTTGTGGAACTCCGGATTCTTGGCCAAAGCGATCGCGCCTTGATTGTCTTCAAACACCGTCAAAGCACCGTCGCCCGCTTTTTCGCCGAGTTCACTCATGAAGGCCTTGAGCCAGACTGCCTCTTGAATTGCTTCCGACAGTGCCATGTACTCGGCTTCAGTCGATGAGAGAGCCACGGTGCGCTGCTTCTTGCTGCGCCAGCTGATGCACCCATCGTTGAACACGAACACGTAACCGCTGGTGCTGCGTCGAGTCTCAATGTCGCCAGCCCAATCCGCGTCCGAGTAGCCGATCAACTCACCGTCGCTGGAGCCGGAGAAACGAATGCCGTGCGTCGGAGTCGCTTGCAGGTACCGGAGCACGCGCTTGAGGGCTTTCCAATGCGTCGGACACGGATCGGCGGCGAACTGGCTCAGTGTGCCTCAGGCAGCGGCGAGATCTGGACGAGTGCCAACCATTAGGTACATCACAGCACCGACCGCACTGCGATATGGTACACCCTTCATGGTGTCGTCATGCATGCAACCACCTTCGCACATGGTCTTGGTCAACTTCAGTCCAGGGTCTTGAGGTGTCTTCACGGGATTGCAGTCTTGCATGCCGAATTTAGTCAAGATCGAGTGCACGAACTTGGTTTGCTTCATCAACACGTCGCCCGACTTGTCATCACGCTCGACTTCCATGCCGAGGCAGTATTCGAGTTCACCGAGGTCGGACATCTCAAAGCGCTCACTCAACGCACGCTTGGTCGCTACGAGCAGATCCATGTCGTTGCACGCGAGGATGAGGTCGTCGACGTAGAGCACCACAAACATCATGGCCTTGTCGTCACGCTTGACGTACACGCAGTGATCCATCTCGCACTTGGTGAAACCGATCTTGCGCATAAACTCGTCGATGGTCTGATTCCACATGCGAGGCGACTGCTTGAGACCGTACAACGCGCGCTTGAGCTTGCACACAAGGTCGGGATTCTTGGGGTCGACAAATCCTTCGGGTTGCTTCATGTAGATCTCTTCTTCGAGCAGACCGTTCAGGAACGCCGTCTTGACATCCATCTAGTGCAGCACAAGCTTGTACCGGGCCGCGATGCTCAAGATGATCCGGATCGACGTGAACTTGGCCACTGGCGCAAACGTCTCTTCGAAGTCTACGCCGTACTTCTGCAGGAAACCCTTTGCGACGAGACGCGCCTTGTATCGCTCGATGAGGCCTTCAACGGTATCCTTTACCTTAAAAACCCACTTGCTGCTGATGGCCTTGCGACCATGTGGCAATGGCACGAGCTCCCACGTCTCGTTCTTGCAGAGCGACTCAAACTCAAAGTCGCACGCTTCGATCCACTTGCTTGCGTCGCTGGATCCCATCGCCGACTCGAACGACGTCGGCAAATCCCCCACTGAATAAACGACGTGAGCGCATTTTTTTCTTCTTCTTCAATCGACGTAAGAGTCGCCGACATGTCATCGAGCGATGACCTTGAAGCTGGTGCTGGCGTCGAACTTGTTGCACTTGTACGATCCACGCGTCCGTAGCGCTTCTCCACAGGTGGCTCCGACAGAAGTTCGAGCGAGTGCGTCCGAGAATGACGCTTGGACCCCGGTGGGTACTCGACGTTAGGTTGCCGCGACTGTTGGGGCTGGCGACGCGAAGACTGGCGTTGTTGCCATTGCGGTCGCTCGTTCGTAGAGACTGGCACCGCCGGTTGCTCAGTCATGCCGTCGTCCTCGTCTTGGTTGCTGTAGTCATCTCTGTCTGCACCGTCGGTCGCTTCGTCGACATCTGAAATCTCGACTGACGTGCTGCTTCCGACTTGGCCGCGCTTGCCGCTGTCGAACGTGTCTTCCATGAACTGCGCGTCGCGACTCACCACGATCCGGCTGCTCGACAGCTCCTCGAACCGATACGCTTTCTCATGGTCCGAGTAGCCCAAAAAACGACACAACACCGACCTTGCGTAGAGCTTCGACCGCTTCTCCCTTGGCACGTGCACATACGCGTGACACCCAAAGACCTTGAGGTTTTTCAACAACGGCTTCTTCTGCGTCCATGCTTCGTGTGGCGACTTGTCGTTGCCAGTCGCACGCGTCGGGCATCGAATCCGCAGAAACTCTGCCGTCTTCACCGCTTCACCCCAGTAGCGCTTGGATAGTCCCGCGTGTTCGATCATGCACCGCGCACTCTCGACCAACGTCCGATTTATTCGCTCAACTACTCCGTTAAGCTGCGGCGTGTACGGAGGCGTGAACTGCTGCACGATGCCCTCGTTGCGGCAGAACGCGGCGAATTTGTTGGACACGTACTCGCCGCCGTTGTCGCTCCGAAGCACCTTCACACGCCTCCCAGTCTGGGTCTCGGCGAACTTGACGAACTGCACGAACTTGTCCAGCACTTCCGACTTTCTGCGAAGTAGGAACACCACGCAGAACCGCGACCTGTCGTCAATGAACGTCACAAAGTAGCGCTTGGCGGAGAACGTCGACGTCTGCATCGGGCCACATACATTGCTATGTACGATGTCGAGTACGTTCTTGGCGCGCTCGGTTATAGTCGACTGGAAACTCACACGCGTCTGCTTGCCGAGCGCGCATCCGCCGCAGAGCTCCCACTTGTTCACCGACGCAATGTCAATGCCGACGCTGAGTTTCTGCTTCACAATCGTGTCGAGTCCGCCGTGGCCGATGTGGCCTAGTCGCAGGTGCCACAGGTACGACTTGCTCATCTGCGGCGCTTCAGCCACATTCGCAACGCTCGCACTTTCCGCTTGTACAGGCGTCATGCACAGCTTGAAGAGACCCTTGCCCGCGCGCTCGCCGATCTTCCATTTCTGGCCCTTGAGTTTGACGTGGCAGACACTGGTGTCAAATGTCATCGGCGCGGCATCCTTGGTGAATCGGCCGACCGAGAACAAGTTGCGCGTCAGCTTGGGGATGTGCCACACGTTCGTGAGTACACCCTTTTTGACGCCACTTGGAGTCTTCATCTTCATCACGATGTCGCCGCTGCCGATCGCTTGCACAACACCGTCATCCGCGAGGTGCACGTCGACTGGATCGATGGTCTTGTAGTTGACCATGAATCACTTTGAGTACGACATGTGCTGCGTCGCGCCCGAGTCGATGAGCCATGTCGGGTTCTTGGTGTCGTCGCAGCTCACCTTGCCGACCGCAAACAGGAAGTCACTTGAAGCTTGATTTTGCGCCATATTCGCACGCTGCGGACGCTGCGGACGCTGCGGACGCTGCCGGTCCGCATTGTCATGGATCCGGGAGGGACACTCCGCTATCCAATGACCCATCTTGCCGCAGTAGTTGCACGCGCCAGTCTTCTTTACTGTCCGCGCACTGCGCTTCTTGTCGCCCGTCATTAACGCTTGGCCTGCGGCGATTCCCGCGCCACCTTGCTCCTTGCGCTTCATGTCTTCATGGAGGAGCCGAGACGTCACGAGTTCCCACGTCAGGGTGTCGGAACGCGATTCCAACGCCGTGATCAGGAACTGGTACGACTCGCTCAGGCTGCCGAGAAGCGTGATCACCAAGTCGTCCTCGCTGACCGGAGCGCCGACCGCGTCGAGCTGCTCCGCCAACGTCTTGAGCTTGTTGATATGCGCGAGCACATCATCACCTTCTTCCATCATGGCCGTGAAGAAACGACGACGAAGAAAGAGCTTGTTCGCAAGGCTCTTCTTCTCGAAGTGGTCTTCTAGCTTTGACCAGACATCGTGCGCACCACTCGCCGAGCGGACCAACGGCAGTTGAGAGTCTTCCATCGCGAGGCAGATGATTGCCATCGCCTTGCGGGACTTCCTCTTGAACGTCGCTTGGTCCAACGCGTTCACGCAATGCTCGAGCTTTACTTCACCGCTGACAACCTCCCACAGGTCACGTTCTTCGAGCACCATCTGCATCTTGAACTTCCACGCGTGGAAGATGGTTCCGTCGAGCTTGTTGATGCGAGAGGGGCTGGAGTCCATGGCTGTGTAGCTGAAGTCGGTGGCGGCGGTGGCAGAGTCGAACGAGCTTGGGCTCATAACCTGTTGTAATTGCGCTTGAGTGGTTGGATGCAAAATGCAAAGTGAATATATTTAGGTCCTTAGTTCACAAAGTCTGTTGCTACTCTAAGCCTACTGGATTCTTCGACTACACGTTTCTAATCGCTATATCGCATTACTAATCGTCTAGTCGCGCATTAGTAATCGCCACATCGTGCATTACTAATTGTCTGGTCGCGCATTACTAATCGTCTAGTCGTACGTTTCTGATTCATGCCGAGGCGTTCCTCTTACAACAGCCACATCTGCACTTTGAGGTGGTGATGGAGACGCGATGCTTGACGAGATTTCTCTGTCTTGTTACAATTCTTGAGAATGCTCTAATACTCGCAGCCAATGAGTACGTGTGTTAGCGACCCTTGTCACTATAGCACAATTGCCGCGTAGCATCAAGCTTGTCGTACCAGTACTCATCGCTCTCCTAAATGGACTCATAGTGCAGATGTGCTGGAAATGTGTTGACAACCCGCCGGATCTCGACGGCCTACTCGAAGCTATCCCGGGTGAGTGAGCACTGGTCCAGAAGATGTGACGTGGGCAAACGACAGATAGCTTTCCAATATGTTGTGTGTTGCAAGGAATCTGTAGCCCCCTGCAACAATGCGTCAGAAGATGTGCAGCAGACTCACATCGTAACATTGCGCTTTTGCAGTCATGTTATAATGCGTCGATACCGCCATTGCTTCTATCACATGCGGGACCCCAGGTCATCGTCCTGCGCATGCGTTGCACGATCCTGCCTCGGATCGGCCAAGCGAGGGCTGTTCTGATCAAAGAAACTGATTCGGGAACACACGCGCTCATTCCACATCGAGCAGTGATGTATCCACTGTCACGCAGCTCGGGCATTTCTATTCGCATCTTTTATCCATCAGACTAGATATGACGCGATATGACACCATTGTGAGAAAACAGCAGCAACGCAAGTTGTTTTAAAAACCGGTCGCGCTGTAAACCGGTCCAATAACCGTGACTCGACCAAGCAGGCGAGACCGTCCGGATACCCCGCCCCACCTCACCCGACCGCCCAACCCGTAATTAGTACCAATCGATTCCGACACGTGCACGAAGCCGTCGTGCCCTCACGCTCGTGTCCCCCTCTTCCTCCTCCTCCTCCTCCTCCCTATCCATAGTGCCATCATGATGCGCAAGGTGACGTACGAGCTGGGCCGCTGCGTCCGCGAGACGGGTCAGGCGCTCGACCGTCTCGGCCTGCGCGTCTTGAACGACAACTCGTTCAAGGAAAAGTGTACGACCGCTTTCGCGCGCGCTCTCTCTCTCTCTCACACACTGCTGTCCAGTCACTTGTCGTTGTTCCCTCTATCTGTCCATCTCACGAATACTGTATTGCTACTGTGCTGTTGTTATTGTGGTTGTGGTCGTGTGTCTCGTTGTCCGCGTCGGACGCAGTCTCTCGCCACCGTCAGGTCATGGCGCTGTACGACAAGCGCCCGAAGATCGCCCACGACGTGTGGGTCGCCCCGAACGCGACCGTCGTGGGCGACGTGGAGATCTGCAACGACGCCTCGATCTTCTACAACGTCGTGATCCGGGGCGACCTCAACCAAGTGCGTATCGGCAACCGCACGAACGTGCAGGACCGGACGGTCATCCACACAGCGAGCGCCACGAGCCCGGGGTTGGCCCCTGGCGCCCACATTGGCAACGACGTCACGGTCGGCCATGGCTGCACGCTCTACTCGTGCACGATCGAGAACAATGCGCTCATTGGGATGGGCACTATCGTACTCGACGGCGCTCTCGTCGAGTCCAACACGATCCTGGCCGCTGGCAGTGTCGTGCCGCCTGGCCGTCGCATTCCAGCGGGACAACTCTGGGCTGGCAATCCGGCCAAGTACGTGCGTGACCTGTCGGACGACGAAGTCGCTGAGATCACGAAGCAGGCCAGCGAGTACCGGAGCATTGCCAGCACCCACAGCGACGAGTTTTTGCCCTATGGCACGGCCTACCTGGATGCTGAGAAGATTAAAGCTGCTGGCGGCCAGCTGTAGACCGTTTGGATCGTCTTGTGCTGAGGGCGAGCGAGATATCATCCTTTTGCTTTCAGTACAGCAAAGGAAGAGGTCGCAGATCTGTCTGTGGACGCATCCGATGGTTACGCTTGCGGGTTGATTGCGGTCCTGTTTACAACAAGCGAACAACGTGGTCATCTCGCAGCACAACTCGGTTTCTTGTAAACAACACACAACTGACACTAACGGGCAGACCAAATGGCAGAAGCGGTTGTTGGCAGTGTTCAGTCGTCATCATCAGTGCGTATCCTCCGACGTTTCGGCTTCTTCTGACCGCGCGTCTTGAAGCTGACGTTTCTACTAGCAGTCACATTGATCTCCTCTTCACCGCAGGGTGTTGTTACATCGCCATACACCGTCGCATCAGCAGCACTATCTAAGTTGACGCCCTTGTAAGTACCACCCCATGGGTTGAATGCACCCAGCGCATTGTCTCCTTGCGAGGAAAGATCCTCCAACGCATCGAGACGCTGCTGCTCGTCAATATGTCGCGCTGCCTCTTCTTCCGTTTCCTTCGCACGTTGTGCTACAGCCTCCGAGCTCTCGTCGATCTGCCGCACTTCCACTGTGTTCCATTCGCCCATACCAGTGTGTTCATCAATCACTATAGGTGCCCGCGCTGGTGCTTCTGCTGCTCCGTGGTTACGCCATTGCCCCACCATTTTCTCGGCAGCTTCAAGCGTCACATTTGCCGGCAGCGGAATCCGCAGGCGGTCCGCTAGTACATCACGTTCAGTGACTGGCTTGAGCTTCTCTTCGTCTTTCACACACTCACCGACAGCTGGCAACATGTACGCAATCGTATAGCGTCGAAAGCTCAGCTCAGTGTTCGGGACTGCATGCACCGTAGCTTGTTCAACCAGCGCGTCCAGCCACTGCTCTTGTTCTTCGACCCATATCTGGCACGCGCTCCCGGCATCCAGCTGCGTCTCGTGCTTTTTGCCTTCGAGATACACGACACCTCGCACAGCATACACACCGTTATCGTCACGCTCTTCTACTGCTTCGGTTTCCTCCTTCTCTTGGTCGAAACCATTCGAACGATCCAGTGCTCCACGATCCACCGGTCGTCGATCCTCTCGACGTGCCATTGACACTGCTGTTCGGTCGTTGCTGTGCCCAATCGGTCCAAACACAGCATCGCTTTGACCCGTTCTCCGAGGCGGTGGAGCAGGCAAAGCGGTCGGTGCAGAGCAAGAAGACGGCGCATTCGTGCGGCGACGGACCAGATCTTGTTCAAATTTGGCGTGCGCGGCCTCTTCAATCTGCTGCAGCTGGTTCTGGATCTCTCTGTGGGCATTCCTCGCATCGCTCTTCGCCCGGCGGTTGAGTTTCAGCGCTTCTTCGACCTTTTCCTTGTGCTTTCGCCCCTGTTCGTGGTGCCTGACGCTCTGGGCAACAAACACAGCACACACACACAGGCACAAGAAGTGGTCGTGTGAGCTTGCGACCCGCCCACACCCATCGTTGCCATGGAGGGACAGAAGAGGTGCTCCACAGAGAGAGAGAGAGAGAGAGAGAGAGAGAGAGAGAGAGGAGAGAGAGAGAGAGAGAGACAATGGACAGAGCGCAAGGGACGTACGCCCTTATCGCTCGGCATCCACACATTGCAGTACTTGCAGCAGTGCCGCTCGCGAGACACCCAGTGGTCTGTCATGGCGGACAGCTGTGGCGGAGCCGCTCGGGCTGAGAGCCTATCGACCAATCAGATCGTCGCGCACAATGCGACGCGACAGGCCACGACGTTGTTTTGCTCCGTGCGATGTGATGGACTCATCGTACGTGCGGGTGCGTTTCGACCTCTTGATAAGAATATCAACACCGACTTGGGTGGCTCCCGCGGCCCGCCCAGTCGACGGACCGCTTCAGTCGACGTTCTCCACCAGAAACAGCAGCAACAATGGCGACGAAACGCGGTACGTGGCCCAGTGCAGTCCGTGCCAGCGCTCTGTTGTTCCTTACCGTCGACACTAACTTAACACACTCACTCATGACCGACGCGGGTCACTTCTTTGACGCTGCGCTGCAGGACGCGGTGGGGCCTCTGGCAACAAGTTCCGCATGACTTTGGGTCTCCCCGTCGGTGCCGTGATGAACTGCGCGGACAACTCGGGCGCCAAGAACCTGTACATCATTGCGGTGTGCGGCATCAAGGGCCGTCTGAACCGCCTGCCGGCTGCGGGCGTGGGCGACATGGTGCTCGCGACCGTCAAGAAGGGTAAGCCGGACCTCCGTAAGAAGGTCATGCCCGCCGTGGTCATTCGCCAGCGCAAGTCGTGGCGTCGCAAAGACGGCGTGTTCCTCTACTTCGAAGACAACGCCGGTGTCATTGTGAATCCGAAGGGCGAGATGAAGGGATCGGCCATTACGGGTCCAGTGGGCAAGGAGTGCGCTGACTTGTGGCCGCGTATTGCTGCGAACGCCGGGTCCATTGTCTGAGCTGAAGAGGATGCGAAGAAAGATTGCAGGAGTCAGCTGTGTCACGGACACAGCGAGTTGCCGCTTGCGTGGGTGGGAGAAGGGTCCCAATGTGGGATAGCGTCGACGCAGTGACACATAAGCAATGACACTGGAACATTGTTGCTCGTCGTGGTTGAGTGTCTTTTTGTCATGTGCGCGGTGACGTCTTCTTTTGCTTCAGCTGTAGGATGTGTGTGGCATTGCGGCTGGCACAACAGCTGCAGCCAGTTGCATCTCACTCTGGTACCGATCCTAGCAGATACTTTGTCTATCAGGGATGTTGTGTTCACCATAGCGAAAGAAGCGGACAATGGCTCGTTAATGGTCTAGTGCGCTATACGTTACGGCACGAAGTCGTGCGTTTGGGGCTGGGAGTCTGCAAATTGTAAGTCATGGATCGACTCACCATTGCACTTGCCCGTCATTGTGAGCTGATGCAAGTGGTTTTGTAGTGCACCAGGAAAAGATAGTCATCGTGCTGAACCCCTCTGCAATCATGCTTTGTCTGGGCACGCTGCACGTCACGGGGTTACCTCGTTCCACGATATTGACACAAATGAAATGTCAGTGTATATGTCATCTTGCATATAATTTTCTTCTTGATTAACACGTAAACGAACAATAATTGATTGCATTGCCTAAAAAGAACAGATAAAGTGGCCGTCGCCGATTGCGAAAGATAGGTATGGCATAATGTTGGAAGCATTCCTTCATCGAATACTCATGCAATGGGGGCTGGCAGATATTTACAATGTTGTTTAAATCTGACCAAAAGGGGCCGACAGATGCCTTACAATTTGAAAATACATTCGAACACAGCAACGATAGACCAAATTATAACTATTAAAAAGCAATACCATATGTAAGATATCTTCTTCTTTTTTCCGTACATGAATGTCTTTAGGTAAGTCTACTTGCTTCCTCTGCACGTATGTGTACGTGGGATTATGCGGCACAATCTTGCACTCTTTTCAGCGTAGATACGCTTGTGCTTGCTAGCACAAAGTGAAGGATGAAAATGAGGATACGTCGAGCCTGGGTAAGCTTGAACTTGCTGGCACAAAGTAAAGAATTTGTTTGATGATGTGTGAACGCGCGCCAGACGCGTTTCGTTCCCCCCGCCGGGGCCCTCGTCAATGGCTTCGTTAAACTAAGAGCAAGATCTTTTCTCTATACTGCGCTCAACGACCAATAACCTTCTATAACTAAGTGGAATAGACAACAAACCAATTGTCATTTTTTGTGTACCACGACCCAGAAATTAGATGTATGGATCATCTGGCAGCATCGATCGGTTGTGAAGCCTGAATCTTGTTCTGATGACGTGTATAGTAGTTCATCTTCGGCGCCAATAGAGTTTAAAAATGAGTACGTGCAACGGCATCACTTGTCATACAATCGTTATCGGGAGCGCATAAATACTTAGTGTGGCAATCGTCACTTGAGTTGAGCGTTTGGTCTGCGGTTTATGTCAAACGAAATGCAGATCCGAAAGTATACTAAGCTGGCAATTCGACCTTCACGGAGCATAGGCTTTGTCGAGAGAGCACTAGGTATGAACAAAAACATTTTACTAAAAGAGGCGACATGGCATCATTAGATCGACTGTAATCTAAATCGTTGGGGCCGTCACTGCAGTTTTCCAAACATAGCTTGAGTGATAATAACATCAATGGGTTTTTGAATTTCGAACGTTACAAGACCCCTATAGCACACCGAGACTTCTAACTTTATACGAATGATAATAAACGCGTAGACACTTTTTATATTGTATTAGATGGCACCTTTCGAGTCAAATCTGAGGATCTAAGGATGCCATTTCTCGTAGCTAAGGGTCTTGCGAGATCTGCGCAGTGGACAATTCATGTAGATCTGTGTGCTCGTCGCTTGGCGAGTGTTCCTCGATACGTGGTAGGAAATGATATTTGTTGCATACGAACGGGTGATCAGAACTGTAACGGGGCACACCCTTGCGTGACTTAACGCAAGGGATTTGGGTGCCCCGACGGACGTACACGTGGCGAGCGAGGAAGCGTAGGTAGGGTAAAGTAGAACCGTTATATTAATAAATTAAGTCTTTAAACTACTGTCTCTTCGTTTGACTTAATTCAATTATACTAATATAACTGCATGTATGGTGACGTCTCGTCACCACTCATTCGCGCTCTTGCGGCGATTGGTGGGTTGATATCATCACGATATCAACCAATGAACAGACCCTTTGGTCGACCCTCCAATATCACCACTTTGGTGATATTGTTTAAAGAATATCCATCTTATATTCTTTATTGTCACTTTCCTTAAGTGACAATATCATGTAACGGGCTGCCCCGTTACAAGAACCTCATCGATGGACCACATAGTTGTTAGCGAAAATTCATAGATTATGAGACACAAGTTTTATCATAGGTCTCACTTATGGTCTTAATTTCGCGTTGATGATTTGCGCGAATATTAGTTTGCATTGTATAAGTCCTTACCGTGCGAGCCGACCAGGATAATGATGCTTAGGATGATCGCTTCCTCATAAATTGATAAGGAGATTTGCTTTCCGAAGCTGTTTCCTGCCTCATAAGCAAGTGTTTGCAAGCTTTTTGCCATTGTTTAGCAGCCACTCACTCATGTTATAAATTGATCTTCCTACAGTTTGGCAATAAGTTGTGGCGTAAATCCACAAGAGAATAAAGGGTGGTGCTTTTATATAAGTCATGCTACAATTAACCGGCTTATACGTCGATATATCAGGGGCACTTGGTCACAGATAATATAGTAAACAACATATATTTTTTAACATAGATAGGAAAACTGCTTCTGTTCAATCGTGTGGGCGTGAGATGGGCAATACGAACACATTAGGGAGTACTTATAATGTTTTGACCTGGTTGTTGTTAGAAATGCGTTTTAAGATCAGTAATGCGCCATTCATTGCCAATATGTACACATCACATGTGTTTGAGACTGGCACGATGTATCATACCAATTCAGTGTCATCTGTTGTCATTCATAGCCATATTGATAAAGTAAACATAGAGGTGCAAAGACATTACGTCAGTGAAAATATAATACATGCGTGGGTATCAATTTACGTCACTTTGAACGAAAAAATTGTGGCTATCAGAATCGCTTCTTGGCTAAATGGGAATAAGACACTTCATGCGCCCTGACTTACAAATTGACAATCAGACTTTTTGAGGAGGCAATTGCGCTCAGCTATAAGCGACACAGAATGATTATGAGCTTGAAAAAATAATTTGTTTCGCGAACATTTGAGCAAAATTTCAAGATGGCTGCAATTTATCGTAATGTACACAGCTAATGTATCAATCGGGGCTCACACCACTTAGTTTAGCAATCATCTAGGGCGACAATATAACTAACGTCTAATCAGCTGACCACTTCGTGTGGTATTCATCTTCGTCGTGTGTGACTATATCTTTGTGCAGCCATCGATTGATGTCACGGATTGCGTCACTTGCTATTGAACGCGTCAGCTTCAAATTGATTTGTGCATATACAGTGCATACCTGTGATCAACAATTTTATGTAAAGTAGAACGATAAAATACAAGTTCGGCAACACTTATACAGACCTTGCACCAATATGAACTGCTGCAAACTGCTTGCATATATTGCTATGAAATACAAAGGTGGCTGTTTTCAATACGGTATTTATGTTGTGCTTTATAATTTTATTCAGATCGATTTATAGACGTCTGTCTATTGATACAGTAAAGCATTAGATGCTAATTGCAAGCTTTGTTAATATAAAATCCTTACAACGTTTTCGATAGAAAAAAGGCGTGCGCACAATACTATGGCCGCGTTTGTCTGACTATTACATTTGGACCCATCGTCCGTATACGTAGATGATGCACCTCAGATCGTGATGCATTTAAGCATCGATATAATACATGATGGGCTGCTGTACCGCATATGTAGTCCCAGCGGAGCACGTGTCGCAGATCCGACACATAGCGGTAGGGTAGCATGGATTGTGTGCAAGTCTGGCTATTAGCAGTCAGTAGGAAAAGCGACCCTAACACTACTTACATCGCGGTCCAAGGAGCACTCACTAGCTGGCATAGTATCAGTTTCTTTAAGCAAGTAAGTGCTTATGAGTCAAACGTATGAGATGTGTTTTGTAATAAGACTCGTCCACCACTCGTGCGCGGTTACAGCCTTGAACGGCTATGACAAAGTGCAGGCATGTTTTAGCATGGTATCGGTCTCTGAGATCTATCGATTAGATCACAAGCATACCAAATTCTAGTGTTACTAATATTGTTTCTGCAAGATATTACATCTCGTTGCTGTACTACAGACACTGATAGCGAAGGGATTTGCTATCGTGTCGACATCGGTATACTGTATACTTTTTATGGATGCAGCCTAGATAGGCACCTACAGTCACGGCGAACGCCAGGTACAATGCTCTTTTATGTCTTTGGAAGCGATAAGATGTTTACATCACAGTACTCCGACAAATTCATCAGGCGAACGTGCAAACCTTATTTTTGACAAAATGATTAGGGTTAGAACATATAGCTATGCATGCTAATTACATAACAAAAGTTTAGGATTCTCGCAGTGCACTGAGCTCGGCTTCTGAGACAAAAGATCTTAATGATCAAATAACAAGGGTTGACACCTTTCAGCTCATCTTTTCCCTATAGACCTTTACGTTTTTGGATAAGTTCAATGCGTGTTACTGTCAAATTTAATATCTTGTTTGGATGAAGATGAGCATTTAGACTGCTTCAATGCGTGCTCATTGTTATGCTCGCAATTTGCCTGTAAAGCGCACCAGCGGTTAACATCGCAACATATTGATCAATAGTCATGTAATTGTTGTTGGTGACCAATAATCACTACGCAGACGATGTGGCGCCTCATCGGTGTTCTTATGATACAAACGCAAAGTTACAAGATACCGTGATCACTCTATAGAGGCATGTGGATTTCAAGTCCTGTGATGACACAGTCAATGAGCAGACTGGACAGCAATGTCGCCGACGCATGTTTACAAAATCTCTATTTTTTATCGAATGGGACTGCAAGAAGCCACATAGACAGAGTTTTTTTGTAAACATTCAGCAACAATGTCGTCTGATGTTGCGAGCTACAGTTTAAGCCCTCTCAACCTGGCTATTGTAAAATTTGTTGCTGTAACCCAGAGAAACACAAACTTGATGCTATAGATTGTCCAAACTTATCGATATTCTTAAACAAGCTTGGACGTAAATGGAGACTATTATATTGGATAATATCAATCAGATATTTCGTCCTTACATTCGATATGTAGTAGAAAGAGAAGGCGTGTCTGGAAGACGATCATGCAGCCTTGTAATTTTACGAAAAAATGACCTCTTAACCTTAGCTACTAAAATGTTGTCGACAGATTCCTGTCTCCTTGCGACTCAAAACGATGTTTGGATCTCATCTTTCTTAAAAAAAAGGTGGACGTTCATCTTTCTGCATTTGAAACGGTAATGGAAGCACCAAGGGTGCCACGTATATCGAAATATTATATACAATGAAGCAAAATTCATCCAGGTGATATGCATACGGTATAGTGAATTGAATTAATTTCATATTAATACGAGGTATCGAACCACAAGATATCTACTCGCATGCAATCCATAGTTTTCTAACTACGAGATATTTGCTCGTACCAAATTAGCCTGTGGCATTGGATTCAATCAATCGACCAATAATGATGCGGCAGCAAGATCTATGACATACGGCGGACAGGGTTAGCCTCCTCAACCTCATTTTCATTTCCTAAATAAAAACCGATCACAATGATTAGGAACGCAGGTATGGCTCGCGATGTTGAGTTTATACCAGCGTATTTGGTAACACCTTCTACGCACAGCATTAATGAATGCTGCATCCATTTACAATATTTATCGTATTTCAAAGAAACCTTACTTGCTAAACCAAGTGACGATGTTACTGTTGAGCTAGCACGAATTCTTACATGTTCAGTCGGACTCCTAGTGAAGTGCGTAAAAGCGAGTGATGACAAGTTTTGCCATGTATGACCATGCTAAGATCTACTTATCGACAACTCTTGAAAATCCGTAGTTTTAAAAATAGGGAGCCAAGTTTCAGGTCCATCACAAATCTCCTGGTGATTGAGCGTGAGGGCATAAACTTTGTTTCTTGTCGATAGAAGGAATAGCACATGAATGCTATCCAAGGAAAGTCGAGGTCATACATTGATTTTGAGGAACTTGCGGACGCCGTTTTGTCTGTAAAAGCATATAGAATCGTGAGCATCCTCATTTAAATGCTGAATTGATGAAGTCGATTTGTATACTGCAGCAAGCTTAAATTTGTCCCTACGTGATTATATCAAATACCGTACAACATTTTTTCTTATCGATGAATGTGCGAAGGATAACCAAAATCGACAACAAAGATAAAGGAGCAATGAGCAAAGACTAATTATCGCGTATCAGCGGTGTACAACATCTAAGGTAATGTCAAAGTCAAAAGATAACTTGGGGTAAGCGAAGGGATAACATATATGTTGCCGAATCGTGTTAAGTGGTCTTATTATGCATTGTTAAATGCACAAGAATGACATTTATTTATTTTGAGATATGTTTAAGTAATAGCTGTCCGCGTCAGTTTTCAAACGTCAAATGCGCATGGTTAAAGCAAGGGCAAGCGTATCGTCGTAAGGTGGATAAATGTTTATCGGAAAGACGCACGGACACAGATTGCCTCATCATCTAGCTATCTATTTTTCTCCTATTACAACATTGAAGTTGCGACGCATAGTGATGGTCGAATGATTGCTATGTTATATCGAACGACTAGACCTTCTTACAAAGGCTGCTAGTGTCTAGAAGCAATAAAATAAATAATGTAATATCCGACGATGGAGACAGCGTAACCTCATGACATAAATAAGAATAAGGAAGTGACCTCTACTGCTGTAATATTGCATTGACTTGTCAGAGATACGGTTCTACAAATACTTTCATACGAGTCACAAGGCGCAGTAGGATTGGTGGGATTGGCGATCGTACAAAATGTAGCGTTTCATGGGTCTCATCGTTGCGTAGATGGTAAAAAAAGCACGTACATACGAACATACAACTAAATTTGACTCTGTTCGTGGCGTCGAAAGCCTATAATGAAAAGAGTTGGTCCGTTTATCAGGAGCCACAGCGTGTAAATTACGTGGCTATACCGAAGTACCCGTGATGTGGGGCAGCGTTATGATCATTCGACCAAATCGAACGATGTTCTCGTTGGGCGCCGCACCATTACGTTACACTTGAGAGCAACGAGACTGCTAGGCAAGATGATGTAGTTCACGGACTGCTAGTGACGAGAAATTTTTGAACGGCGAAGTTACCTAGATAACTAGAGGAATTGTCACGACAAGGAGACTAATTTCAGCATAGTGAGATCAGCTCGGAAAAGGTGCAATATGTTGATGCTCAATGTATTTATCCAATAGAATTTGATTGACTAAGAGAAAACATGGCGATCTAGTTGTTTCACAGCACGTATCCGAAGTACAGTTGGGACTAGGTTGCAGCTCCCAGATTCGACCGACAATGACTAGATAGCCGGCAGTAAGCAAATATAAAGATCTAATCTCAGAAAAAGTTAGCCAACGCTTCTCGCTGGAGGGAAAATGTATGGTTGTAATGTACCGTCAAACTGAGATTTAATGAAGTTTACTCTTTTCACACAGATTCTATTGTACGTGCCAAGCCGTGTTGTGGCACTTGCAACAATTCACAAGCCAACATATTATGCAGTTGACTCTACAGGAGACAATCTTTTCAAGCACTTCATGCGAATTGTGTCAGCAACTTTAACAAGAGTTTCAAGACTGACCTAGATTGTGCAGACGATTGGGTTGCAATCGAATGATGCCGCTTGTTTGCGTACACTGATTTCTTCAGCCTAGAATCCACGGAAAAGTCTACTAAAAAATTTTGTACCAACCATGTAGGCTAAGAGAAGCGTATCTTGTGAACTATGGACCTAAATAAGCTCACCGTTGCATGCAGTACCTCAGGCACCACACTGCAAATGCTGCAGTCTCATCATCCAGATGAGTGCAACTCTTGCATCCAGCAGTCCAGATGTGGTCAGCAAGTCTGGTCCAACCTGTTGCTGTATACTGCATCATCGTGAGTGCACATGTACCCTGTCCTCCGATATTGTCAGGGCAACCACTGGAACATCTTTCTGTTCACAACAATCCCGCTTTCGTACGCGATTGAAGCATCAACCTGTCAGACTGCACCTCTGAGGAGGAAGTTTGTAGTCGGCACATTCACTTTTTCTCTCACCTGTAAGTAGAACTACACCCAGGGTTCCTATTGCAGCCTGCTGTGCACGTACTGAACGGCATCAGCACGAAGTATGATGCCCCTCAGATGGTAGTTTCAATCCGAAGCCTACGCCTGAAGCGAAACGGTACTGTGAGACAAATATATCCATTGAGTCATATTCTATCTCGCTGTTAAAGCGAGGTGACGAGTGTATGACGAAGAGCTGTTACGAAGAGTGAACGACACCTATGAATGCCGCTGCGCAGAGCCGTAGCGTACCAATACTGTCCTTGTCATCACGCTCTTCATTATGATGTGATGGGCTGAGTGAAGCGTCGGACAAGTAAATAGCAAGCAAATGGGCTGACTGGAGCCCACTGTGTATCTTGCGAGGCATAGATGGATGAGATCCGCACATGTCATTGCAGTAACTGCCGTTCAGACTGTCCTAAGTACCAGGCCAACATACCCACCGACTACTCTACGTGCAGTGGTGACTGCAACTTTATCTCAGGCTAGATGGCATTGTATAAAGCCAGCCAGTCAGTCTGCAAACAGTGCAACTCATTGTCATCATCAGTGGTAGCGTCCAGATCAAGACCGCCAACTTCCTGCATCACAAATGAAATGACAACGACTGTAGTGCCTGCTTCCACTGATGCCATTAACATAATTGCGGGCTAACTCTTTGATTTTCTCCGCTCGCCGACACGATTGCTATAGTGTGTGTTAGTCAAATCCCGGTTGGAACGGTTCGCAAACAATCGAAAAAGTTGTCTATGCTCCCCGGCACGAAACTGAACCAGACAAGAAGATTTGTATCGATCGTTCGCGCAGCACAAGCGATGCCGAATACGTCGATAGGAACGAATCGGTGCGACTGCAAATACTAATTTACCGTATGCAGGATCACAATGCTTGCACATGCTTTTTCGGTCGTTGTAGCACGATTGATGGTCATGCAGTGGTGGAGCAGCAGCCGGCCTTCGTGAACCCTCGTCAAAGACAGCTGGTCTGCATCGACTGGAGAACGGCGCACCAGGTGCATTCCAATTTGCCAAAAAAAGCATGCCACACAAGCGAAGCGTGTTGGAATTCTCCTACCGCAGACGCTGTCGATAAGACCTGACCGCCAAGGTACATATCACCTTTACGCTTGTAGACCGTCTAGAAGGGCGCGAATTGAGTACGACGTGAGCGGTAGTCGTAAGTGCAACGACTGAAGCTCTCATGATATACCAACTGTTGCTGGCTATTGCACGATGAAAGATAGTGGAATGATACGAACCATTTGTTAAGCGCAACGTGGATGTGAAAAAGAGGTGAGGCGGTTCGGCTGCTAAGTCAAAGCTCAGGTTGTCGATGTGCAGAGGACCAAACAACTGCGAGGAACGCGAAGCGCGTTCAGCGTGTTTTCGAGCTGACAGCACTATTGTTGAAGAGACGTGGAAGGACGATACGTAATCTCCGACTTGGCTCACTCAACGTCAATACAATTGGCATTTACACGGGACCAGCAACAACTGCGCTTCCGTCATCGATCGTAAGCTCTAAGCGAAAACGATGGTAGGCATCAAAGATTATCATTGTACGGTTGTATGTGTAACTTACTAAAGTACACGCAGACATTTGCAAACGTCACTTGACCCGGCAGTTCAAACGGATTTCATATTCCCACTTTTACTGTGGCTCCTGTTCCGCATGCAGTAACAGCTTAGCGCAATCGATTCACACAACAGCGAGTGGGTCGAACGAGTCATTGACGTCGCGTGCATTCGCCAACATGAATTGCATAGTTCCCGAGCGGCTTTGGCCGTCATTTCTTCCCCACTGCCACCTCACAGATCAGCGTCGGCAAACCACTCGGTGTGCGTGAGAGCGCCTGCAGCCTGTGGACGGCGTTTGGGTGCCACGTCCTGTTCGATAACCTCCATCATTTCCACGTCGCTGGGCGCCTCAAGTACCTGATGCGCGCAGCTTGAGCTCAAACTTGCCATCGCGTGTTCAGGAGGAACACAGCGCCTCTCGTTCAATTCCATGTGCTCCACGTCGAACAAAAGAGCCATGTCGTCGTCTTTCTTGTGCGCGGCACTCGCCGCATCGAGTTCCGTCATGAATCGACAGTGTGCCTGATACCACTGTCGCTTCTCAGCGGTCGACAACTTGTCAAAGTCATGCGGTGTGAGCGACAGGTACGCTGCCATGTCACTCCCACGAGTCGCCGTCGTTCGTGGTCGAAACACCACGAGCTCATTGCCTTGCAAGCCCGTCGTCGCGGCGGGTTGAGGAAGTGCCGTTACATAGTGGCGGTACATGCGGTCAATGGACCGACGCCGGTCGCTGCCGTGAGCAGCAAAGAACCGACGCAGTCGCCCGAGCTCCGCCACTGTCTGGACGCCCTCTTCCACGTGGTCCACTGCACCGTCGCTCGCGCTGCCGCTCGCGCCCCGCGCCGACGCATTCCCTTCCTGTCCACGCGCGTCATAGTCGGCCAACAGCAGACCCTCCCGGGCACACTCTCTGTACTGCTGCGCGTCTCTGCTCGCCACGGCTGCTCTACTTGAGCCCACGCTGTCCGGACTGCGGTCCTGAAGGCACATGTTGTCCAAGTGCTCGGCGAGTGTGCGCTGCCGCTTGGACGACGCTTCGCTGCGGCCCAGCGCCGAGTGGAACGTCGACGTGCGCAGGAGAGACGGCACGACCGCGTGGCGCTCAAAGTAATTGTAGGCGCTCTGTCGCATGGTACGGGAGTCCAACTCCTGAATCTCCACGTCTGGAGGTCCGTCCCGCCGCCGTCGGATCCCCTGACGGAACGCAGGCGCAGCGACAGAGGCGAACGGCGACGACGATGTCGACATGGACGACACTGGCGAGCAGCTCCGTGGGGTTGTAGCCATTGTTGAGGACAACTGACTGACTGACTGACTGACTGACTGACTGACAGCTGAGACGGAGTCGGTCGCGTCGAGTTTGCACTCGGAATGTTGTGTGCGACTTGCGTGGCAGTGGGCCACTGGCGCCTTGCTCTGTACCGCGTGTGATACGGTACGCTCAGCGGGGTCGGGTCGTCCGCGGATCTCGACTTTTCGAGATCACGCGCGTCGCATCGCGTCGGGTCAGGCAGTGTCCGAGATCAGGTGGGACAATCTCGTCACGTCGAGCAGCAACAGGCAGCCGACATGGAAGAGCCAAAGTGGAAGTACAAGTGCGCGGTTCATTACCGCCTAAGTGGATTGGTGAAGCGAGACGACTCGTTTCGCTTGCCGTCGAACGGATGGAACGCGTATCGTTGTTACTGGAGCTGGCTGCACCAGCAACCGCCTTGAGCAGCTCCACCCCAAGCGCACTGATAGTAGTGTATGCGGATGTGTGCGCATGGGACAGTTGCGACGATACGATGAGCTGCCACGTGCTCGTAATTCGTCCATATCATGTTCCCTCGATTGAGAACGTCTTGATGGAAATGCTAGCGCACAATGACCCCTGATATGTATGTATGCAAAGCTGAAAAAGACGGATTGTTGGCAGTGTTCATGTCACCGTCGACAACACGTCTTCTTTGGCTTTGCATACATGTCGGGGAGGTCTGCGAGATACAGCATTTCCTCGTCGTAACACTGCTCGCCGGTAAGCCCATACTCCTTGTACTAAGACGAACATTGTCCGTTCGTCTTTTGCGATCAAATTGCCGAAGGAATGCGCGGGCTCTCCTGAGTCTCGCGTACTAGCTCCAGTATGGTCAGCTGTCCAATCTGCTTTAGTCTACCCAATAACTTGCTGCATTGTGAGCGAAGAGTCCACTTAAACAGCGGTAGCACGTGCTTTTGTAGCTGAGCTACTCACCCCCTCTGACGGCGTCAAACCTTGTGATTTGATCTTTTAACGACAACGTCGAGCCGATGCCGTATCGAAAAACTCATGAAGAGCGCGGCTTTGCGTCTAGCCGGTCGTGTGTGTATTGCCCATACATCTTCATCGCCACTGCAATCATCGGAGCACGAACGAAACGTCTCAGCACCGTCGGACGACATTGTGCGGTGCACGCAATGGGGCGATTAACATCTACCGTAACATTTGTTGCTTTTGAGTTTCGAACTGTTCACTACGAACACCACAAGTGATCATTGCTCTCGACTGCCTCAAAAGTTGGTACTCCTACAATACCGTCATGTACCACAACATTCCCGCCTTATACCGCGGCTGCACGCGAAAAGAGGTTTTCGATAGATACGTCGGTATCGACGGGTTTCCAACAGTATTCCCCGACACAGTCAGGAGGTACAAAAGAAATAGACTTGTCAAAGAATCCGACTCGCCACAGTTTCTAAATCTAGAAAGCGCTTCATGTCCATCGTCCCAGACGGCTTCTTGTTTTTTTTCTGACCTCTGTCCCTTGCATTGACCGCAGTCAAATTTTGCGAGAACGACCAAATTGCGTGCGAGTATGGTGAAGATGCCCTGTCGCCGTCGTTCTCTCGTTGTTGGACATCGCGTCAACTCTCTTCGTGGAGATCGATCGCTAAACTGCGCTGTGTGTCGTCTCTTTTCTTGTCGTTGTAGCCCACGTGTGTAGTGTCCAGCGAGTCATGGACCTCTCCAGTCTCCGAGTCAAAGAGCTCACGGAAATCTGCCGCACTTTTGGTGGGTGTTGTTGCTTTTATTTCGAGTGCGACGTTATTATATTTGAGAGGTATTTTGCTAGAAAAGGTCGAAATGACTCGACATGTCGTGTCACAGGTATCCGCACGAGCGGGCGTAAGGCAGAGTTAGTGGAGCGGATCAAGGCCAATGCAACGTACCAGTCTGATGTGGCAACGATGGACATGACGGAGCATTCCAATACCCATCAGAGCGGTCCCAAGTGCAGCACAAAAAGGAGCTTGGGCACGAATGTTAGAGAAGCTCGTGCTTTGTCTATCATCAAGTTCAGACGCTGACTTGAAGTGTGTTTATCATCGTTACCAATCTGCTGGCTATTGCAGGTTGTCGAGAGGGACAGCGCGGACAAGAAGCAAAAGCTTGAGAAGCAGGACACTGCTGCGATTGATGCAGTGTTTGCGTGCTTTTTAGGTACGACAGATACAAAAGAGCTGCGAAAAACACGTGAGCTATTGACGTGTTGATGGAAATTATACGTTTGTTTGGACGTTGTATCCGAAGATCCGCCGGCAGAAGAGGCGGCAATCACAGACGACGGGATCTTGGCATTGTGTGATGCATTGGGTGTCGACGCCCAGGACCCCGTGATGCTGGCATTGAGCTGTGCGATGGAGGCCGAGACCATGGGCATTTACACACGCACAGAGTTTCGGCGTGGAATGCACAAGTTACAGTGTCGTTCGATTGAAGATCTACGTGGTAAGCTATCAAGTCTGCGTAGCCAGATGCAAGATCGAGCCCACTTTGCTACTATTTATTCGGTACGTCGCTTACGTCGCTAAAAGAGATAGGGTAGACACTATGGACAAAGCTCAGCACGGTTGTCGTGGTTGTGCAGTTCACATATGGCTTCTCGAAGGATCCCACTCAGAAGAGTTTAGCCCTGGAGCTGGCTCTTGGCCTTTGGGAGTTGCTCCTTCCTGGACATTTCCGCTGGCACCGCCATTGGATACAGTATGCCCGCAAAAACTCCCGCAGTGTCGTATCGAAGGACTTGTGGCTTCAGGTGCTGGACTTTGGCCTTCAGATTGAACCGGACTTGAGCAACTATGACGAAAACGGCGCATGGCCTGTGCTGCTCGACGAGTTTGCAGCATACATGCTGGAACTCATTTCCAGCAAGGGGCTTGCAGCCGTGCAGCAGAAAGAGCGTACCATGGTCGCGGAAAGTGGTAAGACGGACAGCGCCGAGTACATGCTCGTAGACGACTAGCGCAGTCGAGACTGTGTGCGAGTTTCACCGCAAGTGATGACTGAAGTACCAGTATGCAGTGCGTTGTTCGCGAAATGGAGTCAGCGCGTAGATGACACGCATTTGCGTGTATTGTGACCGGCGTTTCCCCCGTTTTCATTCTCCCGAAAGCGTCTCACGGCTACACTTGTGCTTGGCTGGCACTACATTCTCTGCTTACATGGACACAGCTCAGCTGCTAATGCAAATGCTGAGAGACGGAAACGACTGCTGCGACACGACTTAGTGCGTGTTGTCGTGCCCGTGTCTTCGTTGTCACGTCGTTTCTTTTGCATGACAGATAGACAGACAGCATTCTTTTTCACCACAAGCACACTGCAGTAATCGGTATAAGACGAGAAGCGGAGATATGCCGTCTTCGTCTGAACATGCGGTAGTTTAACAACGCTTTCGACCTCTACCGGATCGCCAATCCGTCGTTTGTCCACTAGTAAGACGTGTTACATAAGCTTTAGACCTCTTACTGGATCGTTGTCTTGTCATTTGTTCACTAGTAAGACGTGCTTTACCTGCGCTTTCGAGCAAGGCGTCAGATCGTGAAGAGGTGATCGATCGCTCGTATTCCGCGTTGTATGTTGCCGTGTTTTGTATACGTCCAGCGTAACTGTGACGCAGGCATCGTATCATTGGCCAGCGTGCAATGAACGCTAGCCTCGTTCCCGATCAAGTAGTCATGGCTCACCCTACACCAGCTTCGGTTATGTTCTGGCCACACGGCATACGAGCTTCGTAGTCCTGTGGGTTCGTTGCAGTCGCAGCTAGCAACAGAGGTAAGTCACTGCACGAAACACCGCGTATGGGGCAACGTGCTCCATATACAGCCACACAAAACACGAGCATCACATGTGTTCGTCCACTTTGCTTTGGGTTCTGACGTTAACAGAGTGATATCGCGTCGTGCATGACATGTGCGCATCAACACCCGTCCGAAATGCGAAAAGATCGCAACGCGCTTTGCTACTGCGCGAGATCTTTCTTCGATGCGCGCATGGAAGTGCGCAGATTCAATTACTGAACGTGTCAAGGCTGAGAAAACGGTCCGAAAGGCCGCGAAGATGGAAGCTGCGCACGTGACGTGATGACGCCATGTGCAGGAGGTTGCCACGAAAAGCTACGAGAGTCCGAGTTGCCCAATGTAAAACAGCACACGTTAATTACGAAACCACAAAGACACTGCTTCCTTTTTCTACTGCCCGA
The DNA here is from genome assembly GCA_947650285.1 of Hyaloperonospora brassicae. Classification (NCBI taxonomy): domain Eukaryota; phylum Oomycota; class Peronosporomycetes; order Peronosporales; family Peronosporaceae; genus Hyaloperonospora; species Hyaloperonospora brassicae. Next base: position 19,623 of record CANTFL010000479.1, on the reverse strand, counting down.
AACAGGCACGATCGAAAAAAGAGAGAAAAGGGAAAGATTCTCACAAAAGCACACGAGGGACTTCCACATGTCGTCTGTCTGTCTGTCTGTCTGTCTGCGAGCGCGTGCACTCCGCGCTTGTGTATAAAAGCCAACGCATGGGCGTTTTCCCTCCGCCAGGAACAGCTCTCACAAGAATTGCAGTGTCGGGCTGTACGCCATCGACGCAACTGGCGACGACTCGCCCCAGCCAAAGACGTCGTTCGGCTCGAGACTCATTGCGAGGCTGTCTGCGGTCAGGTCGTGATTGCCCATCCAGTCGCCACTTTGTGCGCGCTTCGGCTCTTCACCCGCATACCAGCAACTTGGAGCTCCGAAGTCAATGAAAACTCGCGACGCGCCTCGCGACATCAAGAGCTCGGCGTTCTGCTGCTGGTCACACACGTGTGACGACACGTGCATCTCGACGTCGTTTGGTGCGTCTCGCACGACTTCTCGACTCTGCCAGATGTCAGCTGCCCACTGTGCCGCACGTTGCCGCTCGTCCAAGTCGTGGAGCCAGTAATCGCCCATCGTCATCGTGTCAAACTTATTGTCGGTGCAGTACGCAGTCGGCAGAGCCGTCACAACTGCAGTCGACGGCTCAGCCAGAAGTGTCGGAACCTGCCATGGCTCGTCCAGTGTATCCAGTGGCTCTTGACTCGCCGATATTGAAGCTGGCGATGGCGATGCTGGTGGCCGTGCCGATGCCTCAAGTGACGTCGTCGCTCGAGTCTCTGCGAGCGTCTCGACTTTCTGTCGCTTTGCGTCCGTCTGCATCTCCTGACGCAGCTCCTCGACTGGTGTTCTCCTCTCCGTGCACTCGACGACACTCGATCGCTTTGCAATCACGGGCGTTGGCACAAGTCGCAGGACGTTGTCGTACCAGTCGGTCAACGTCGCGTCTGTCGATCTTCGGAGCTTGGCGCTGCGTCTCGCGTACTCGTCGTTAGCCCATGCTCTGAGGAACTCGGCGCGGGCGTGCCAGAGCTCGGTACATAAGCGGTCGTACTGCGTCTGTGTCATGCTGTCGACGTTGCTGCTCTGGCGTTTGTACTTGGCTTTGCCTTCGAACTGGCGGCCGTGCATTTGCTTCTTGGAGATGCGCATGGGACAGCAGTTGAGCATGTGCGCGAGCCACGAACGGAGGGTCGTCTTGGCCGTCACGTTGGCGAGGACGCCGTCTTGGAAGAGCGTCAGGAGCTTCTCCAAGTACGCGTCTTCCTCGCGACCCCACTTGCCGTAGCGAACTGGCACGTTGCGGTCCCGTGCACTCTGCAAGAACGTCAAGGCAGTACGAGCAGCATCAGTAGCATCAGCGTCAGTAGGCGCTCTTTTCTTTCGATGGACTGGCGAGAGACGAGGACGGACGAAGCTCACGGCGGTGCTCGAGGACGGACTGCCGAAAGCAAGCGCGCGCTTTGCTCGGTACGGACCCTTGCTGCAGCGAGCGGACAGCTGCCGCTTGTCAGTCATGAAGAGGAAGGGAAACGAGCGAGAGCGAGTGAGTGTCCCTCTCTACAGAGCGCGCGCGTATGTGATTGGACCTGTGTCCGAGTGCGCAAATCCAAAAGTGAGTCGAGAGTGCGCAAAAGTGGATCCTCGAGAGTGCGCACAAGTGGACCCATAGAATGCGCACAAGGGGGTGGACCTGTCGCTCTTCCATGTTTGGCCGTGTGCGCCCAGAGAGACGGTTTTGACGCGAGAGCGAAAGGGGGTCATGGCGATGGAGTCCGCGGACGGTCATGGAGCGGTCGGCAGCTGACGCAACGAGACGTGGTTTCCGTGTGAAACTGTGATGAGGAACAGAAGAGACGCACGTGCTTGCGTGGCAAAGGTGCAACCTGATCAAGTGGAGGCACGGTGACTGTTGGCTACTTGAACGAATGCTCGATAGCTATGGATGCTTGGCAGCTAGCGATGGATGTGAATGGGATAGATACAGAAATATCAAAGGACGTGTGTGGCGATCGTCGGTTAGCTGTCTGGTAGTTGAAAGGACCTGTGAGTGAATAGATTAGCGTTGTAGTGTGTGGGTGGATGCTGGAACGCGCTTTTTGCTCGGCTTCTGTGTTACGGCGTGAGATCCAGTAGCGAGGAAAAATCGTGTGGTGCCACGGCGAAGACGAACAAAAGATCAACAAGTCAGGCCAGAGATGGCGACACTCGTGTCTGCATGTGTGGTCCGTAGACGCGACAAGCAGGATGATATGGCAAACATCTCGTGCGACATGTTTCCTCTCGCGTGCAAAGGAAATCAACGTACATGAAAGCCAAACGTCGAGGTGGTTGCGCTCTTTCGCGTCAAGCGCTTTTTGTACCATTCATTGTAAGCAATACATGTTATATCCGTCGCCACACGTCTGCGACGAGAAGAGAGTCACAGGCCACAGGATCTTCCGTTTGTTTTCGCAAGGGAAAATAGATATGCTGAAAGCTGCGTGAGGCCTGATTGCTCGTCGTATGCTTTCTGCGTATGCGCAACAGCTCGAAAAAGCCATCGTTCATTCTACTGCGTTACTGTTGTGGTGCTATTTTGAAGGTGGCATTGTAAAGCGCTGCGAGGACAGTTTCGGTGAGGTTTATGCAACGCTGTCGTGGGGGACAAATACGCCATCAGTGTGTAATTATTGTGGGTGATTCCACAATTTGATTCGATCTGGCAAAAACTGTACCGCTTCTACGCGGGGAATGTTTCAGAGTGATAAAAAGATGGGGTCTGTGCGTTTCGACCAACCACGACGATGTCAAGAGCACACCAGTCAGGCGACTGGGCAGTATACAGTGATGCCACTAATCGGCCCTCACTAGCTTTTATGTGCAATCGCGGCATGATCCAGTGCCCGAGCCTCAATCAGTTGCCTGAATATGTGCGTGAACAATGAACCCGCGGACCACGTGGAGCAAAGAAAAGCCACGGGTGAGGCAGTCAAACAAAGCTGCAACGAGAGCAGACGGAGATTTCGCTAGTCGAATATGGTTTTTACAAAACTATTGGTCGTAAAAGTGACGTGAACGGTGTAATGGAGAGTCAGAAAGAGAAGAAAACGTCAATGTCGCATCGTGTTCGAGTGCAGATATGAGGACTGCGACTTCACAGGCATCGATCGTTCTATCAAACAAAGTAACCAAACGCGTACTCCTGCAACAGCAGCACGAAACGTCCGCAAACTATGCAATAGCTCGTGACGTCAGCGTTGAAAGCTCTGGGAAACGAGCTCGGAAGTACGCAATTGCCAAATTACTCCGAGAATGTGCGTGCCGAGGGTGAAGCGGGCCATGCAAACGAACCATGTGCACCATGCTTTGCTCGAGCTTCATGTGACTTGAGCTTTGCATGTGAAGCGTAGAAAATTGTCAATTATATGCGTGTCATCGCACGACATCGGTGAGGTCAAGTGCTGAGTTTCTGATCTCATTGGCCGGGCGGTGGGCTCTACGTCTGATCAACTCTTCACATCGTAATTGGCGCGAAGTGTGGCTAGAGATGAGTGACATCAATTGTATTAAGTATGTAGAGCATCTACTCATTAGGTTTAGTGTTTGCGTAAGCTTCTAATTCACCTTACTAGGTATGGCTAAAGGCTTTCTATATTATCTTGTAGACTGCGCAACGAACGCCAACCTCACGTACATGAGAGAGGAAAAGGTGTATGTACGAGTACACGTCGAATCGCCGGCAGCCAGAATCTATTGGCATACTACATTTTGAGAAAGGGGTGTATTGTACCAGGCAAGAGCAGCAAAGACACTTACGTGATATCATACACTCCTCTCTCTCAATGGATGAAGTACGCTCCTGCCGGCATCTTTGCGTGTGGGCCCCCACAAAAAATAGCTGTGGTAACATTTGTACAGGTTTGACTATCGCGGGCGATGTGAAGTCACCACGGAGAACAAAATGCTCCTCTCGTGTCATTGTGATGATCATACACCCTAACGTACAGACATTTCGTCGTGCTGTGTGCCTCGATGTGGCTGTTCACATTTATGTGCACTGACTGCTGTGGTCAGAATGGGTGGCGTCGATGCACCCTGTTCGTTCTCTATCATTCTTAACGATCTTGTTGCACAGCAACAGACGTCGCCGTCTTTGTAGATAGTAAGTATACTGGCAATAATGCGAAGAGAAAGCTCTGCCGTTATAGACCGACCTTTTTTTCGTGCGCTACAAGTCATATGAGTTGGGCGTCTCTAGCTGACGCAACGATAGGAGTGTGAGTTCTGCCTATGAACGCCAAAGTGTTTACTAGCTGCAGCATTATGTTTTAGACTTGGAAGTGTCGTACGTATCACTGCATTGCGCGTCTTGCTCTTGTTGCGATCGTTTCTGTACAATACATCCACTTACCGATGGAAATGACGTGGTAATCCAAAAGAAAGAGCGCATTTCGAGCAACCTTGCAAGCACAAATGCTACGGAGTCATGAGTAACCGAGATGAAGAATGCAGTAAACGGTAGCACCCTTTTTGCTTCTGAGCTATGCTCGGAAGAGTACGCACGAACGTTTGTGTGTCCTAGCCTTTCTTCACTCCAACATGGTTATGCATCCAGTGTCAAAAAGCTTGCAGGTCCCGGCCAAAGATTTCTCGATCGCTTCTGCTGACAAGAGAAGCCAAACGCGTCTTTGGCAGATGTTCGAACTGGATGTGATGATACGCTCTCATGACACAAAGAGGTACGTCAACGCCAGTAAACGACTACACTCAGCTAACTTGGAACGATATCGGTGGATGCACAATTTCGCCTTCCTCAACGAGTAGACGCTGCCTGGGTCAGTCGATGGCATGCAGTTCCCAAGCACGTAACAATCGCCACCATCAGATCGCACTGCAACGACTGACCGTTCAAGACATCATAAACGTTTCGTTATTCGCTCATTGTGCATTTGGGACAGTTTTTTGTGTCGGAAACATGAAAAAGGCCACAATTTGGCCAATATATGATGAAAGTTTACAACTCGTTCTTGCAACAATGAAGACCAGAGAACATGTACGCAGTAGATGCGGGTCATTTGACGAAATTAAAAATGCACATACATGTCTTGTGACCGGTGAGCTCGAACGACTTTACTGCTTGATGAACGCTTTGGTGTCGCAAATTGATAGTCGCATGGATCCCTAAACATCTAGTCGCAAACTTGGACGCTGAATTTGTCGACCAGCGTCGTTGTCCCTGGCATTATATTTATGCGGTGACAGGTCTGTCTTGACCGAACTGCTCCATCAGTTTGTACCACAAAATGTAAAACGGTACTGGAAACCCTGTCATTCACATTCATTTTCGAACCTCAAGTTGAAACAAGCTACGTCGTATCTGGGGTCTCAGCATCGCGATATATGATCAGCCAAACAATTTCCCGATCGCATTCATTTCGTTCCCACATCTTTACACGTAGGTACGCCTCTAGATATCCTGACTGACATTTGCGGTCTCCTTAAACATGTCAAGCAAACTTGAACATAATCAACGATTCCGCCCAGATAAGACGAACGAGGGACAACTGTATGGAAAGCAGAGTCCGAACTGAACATAGTTAATGGTTCCGCCCGAGTAAAATGCATGAGGGACAACTGTATGTAAAGCAAAGTCCGAACACCATATGCATTTGATGGTATATCGCAGGCAACGAATGAGGACTACTTCATGAAAAGCATATATGGAAACCACACAGATCGATCGCTTCGTCACACCTTATAAGGTGATTTCCGTCGATCAATCACTTTATTTGCGCATATACGGCCGCCTTCCTGCGTAGCTTTGACAGCGTCTTCATCGACGTCTTGACGTCGTCACGGGTATTGCTCACTAGATATACGAGACCGTAAGCTACGCATGTTAGTATCATAACTCACATGCTTTGATGTGTTGAGCAAAGTGCTATAATAGTAGTAGCTGAGGTTTAGAATAGGACGTCTTTATTGAGGGACCGCGCCAAAGGAAGAGCATATGATTTAGTGTGTGACTATAAACATATTGAGAAGCTATGCAGAAATCTCGTTTGCCTGACTACTGAAGGCTTACCAATAGTCTACTCAGAAGAATTGTATTTAGTGGCTAGACCGTCCCGCGGATGACTTCATCATTTCGGTATATTTCTTGTAGACGTAATGTTCCATTCGGCTGTAATGGCTGACAAAATCTAACTATTACGACCGCTTGACTGGTTATTTCGGCAAAAGGTAGTCAGGACCGTCGGCGATACACATCACTACGAGCATGGAGCCACATGATCATGTAATATGTAAACGGGTCACTCATTAGAAAAGCGCTTGATCGACCGTGACTTCTGAGGGGACGAGTGCGAATTCTGTGGTGTTTTACAGACTTTTGCATTGTGTGATTGCGTGCCTTCTCTCACTCCTTACTCATTCAACCTCACTATGCACACTCCCAGTCTACCTTAACGATCCGCGGAACGTCTGAGCGGCCCTTCGCTCTCTCTCTCTCCCTTCTCCGATCCCGCTTTCATCGACAGGTGCCGTGTCGTCGACGCATCGACCTTCAGCACTCCTCCCGCTGCGCCGCGTCTACTTCAATTCCATCACCTCTTGGAGCTTTGCAGCCCTCGACGCCGGCAAACTCTTGGCAAGCAAGCCGCGATCATTTCCTTGGTCGCAACGTCTTTGGGCTTCACAATACCCTTGGAGCTCGTGTCACGTACGAACTCCATCTTCACGTCCACAAGCTTCAGCGCACTGGACGTTGCTCCATTCTCAATCTGTTTTAACGCCGCTTGATTGTTCCACCATAATTCTCATCGGCAACGCCACACTCACGTTTATCTCTTCCAGCAGGCACTTTACTCCCAGAAGCTTCGGCCCAATGTGGCAACCATGCACTCCATAATACTGTACAATTGTATGCAGATCTCGTGACTACCCAACCCTTCCTACCTAATGTCCTCTACAACCTATTTGTTTTCGTCCGCCCACTTGTATTAGCTAAGAGGGGTTCTACTGTACTTTTGCAACAAACCCGCCCGTCTCAATGGAGTCGCGCTTGCGTCATTCCTGACACACGCCGTCGCCAATCCACCACTCGACAAGATACGTATAGTGTAAGAGTGAAGTAGTGCACTTGGTGCAAAGTAGTGGAAGTAAAAGGGAATGTATTGTGTGTTAAGAACTTGCTTTCTACAACACTACGATATGTATGGCCAGAGACGGAAACTACGACTTTACCATGTCAAGTCTCATGTGGTGACCGTCTCTCCCTGTCCCATGTGACATCCTGTCACATGACGTCCGTCTCTCCTTGTCCCATGTGACATCCTGTCACATGGCGCCCCTATCTCTCGTCCCATGTGTCATTCTGTCACATCATCAGCCAATCAGGTGAGGTCGCACTTACCTGTACCAGGTCTTGCACTTGGCCTGCACAACCTTCTTGGCTTGTCAGAAAGAGTATACTCTATCATATAGTGTGTTGCGGTATGTCAAGTAGATGGGTCGGAAGTTGTACTATTCGTGTACGTGAACAAGAGTTGGGGAGGCTAACTTTGAGCAATGCATGCAGATCTCTTTGGCGTCAAGCGAGCGTGTTCTGTCTTTTTTGGGAGCTGCCCACACTGTCAGTGCAACACGTGAAAGTCCTTTTTCAAGCACGGGACGCTCACACTGTCATCAGTGTGCGTACCGTATTCGCTCGCTCACTGACAACCGCAACAACTGCCTGGTCACGTAAGAGTGATGCTTGCGCACAGTCTCTGGTGTTGTCACACACGGACGAAGGACTCAGCGGAGACAGCCACTTCCCCTCCGCGCATGCAGTACGTACTGATACAAACCACACGTGTGTTCACGCAGCTACCACGTCAACTTCAACGATCCTCGTTGTGGTTTCGTACGGATTGTTGCAGGGTGTGTTGCAGTGTTCATCACACAGTCGTGTGTCTCGTTCCTGTGCGTGCCGCGGGATCGCGTCACGTGCACAAGCGTCTGTACGTTTGTTGTGCAGCAATGTCGCGGGCTTTGGAGAGACGTTGCTGCGAGGGCGTCATTTGACCATCTGTAGCCATCAACTGAGGGGATCATCGGTCTCCCAACACTTGTCTCCGTGAGACAGTCGAACGCACCATCTTCAGCTTGCAACTGCGTGTCGTCAATAGACATGGACTTGAGCGCACCCGGTCAAACTTGGCGGCGCAGAACAACAGGCTATGCGCAACAATCGCAGCACTTCTCCCATGCGCTGCGACTCGGATCAGTTGGTCTCCACAGCCCTGCACCTGCTCTGCGCAGCACAAGAACGTTCTTCAGCGCCACCTGGTTTTACGTTTTGCCCTCTGTTGTTCGGGCGTCTCCGTTTGCGTCTCTATTGGCCCGAGCCTGCCCGTTCAGAGAGTGAAGCTGCGTCTGCCCCGACATGCTGATGTTTTACACACCGTGTGCAGTGGTACCTGCGTGATTGGCAGCAACGTCTGGCGCCCGATTAGCTGGGACCTCTGAGTCTACGTCTGGTTTTGTGCGTGCAACACGGCCATGTTCATTCTCTGGCTCGGGTAAGTACGGAGACCAGACCTGGGAGCTGACGAAATGTCGCCGGAATCGGCTCTCTTGACGCTTACAAGTTGGCTGACACGTGGGTGTTTCACGCGTTGCGGCGAAGAGGTGTTGCAGCTCCTCCTCTCATTCTGCAAAGCGCTCGGCTGCCGGTATGCGCGCTGCATGGATTTTGACCACGGCCTGCGCCATCTTCGTGCTGGAAAGTGCTGCCTCCACCGCTGCTGGCGGTGACCAAACTGACCGTCGCGCCCTCAACTTGGTGACTGGCCCTGCTCGCCAGGAGGCGAATGCGTCTGCCGCGCCAAGCATCCTGGGGACACACGCCTCTGCCGTCAACGAGATCGACCACGAACTCAGCAACGACGAAGAGAGGGGTCTAAGCGTGGAAGTACCGCCAGATGCAGTCGAAGCAATTGGCACGAGGCTTCTGCCGTTGCTCGGACACGCATCGGAAGCTGTTGTGGAAACTGACGTTCAAGTGGGGCGCCTAAAGAAGACTCTCGATACAATGGACAAGCGTCTGTGGAAACCATTGCAAGGTGGGTTTGCTTCAGTTTTTCAGCCGAAGCACCCACTGGAGGCTCTCAAGGAAATTGACGTTGGAGTGGAGCAAGATTGGGAAACCGTCGGAAAAAAGCTCTTGCGGTGGATCCGGCGTGCTAAGAGGTACCAACTATCATCCGGCGCGTTCGACGACACGGCTATCGTTGACTCCCTGCTGACCAAATTTGAAGGGGATGAGACCAACGAACGGCTGGTGAAGCTTCTTGACTGGCTACGCTACGATGATGGTTGGCAGGATCGCGCCATCCAGCTGCAAAGAGTGCTACGCGACAAATTATCTTTAGAGGTGATCACTCCTTTGTGGCAGAAGGCGCTTATTGAACCGGAAGACGTCTACCACATGATGCCGATTGGTGAACAGCCCCGGCCTACATCTGACGCCGAAGCAAAGGCGGCGTGGCCTGATATTCTTGCCAATACCATCGATTGGCTTGCATATTGGGACGAGTTTGGGACATCGTTTACCAGCGCTGAGGCATTTGACGTGCTGGTGAAGTTCAGAGGAGAGGAAGAGGTCTTGCGCTTATCCACGTCCCTTTTGTCTCATGATATGAAGGGTCACGCACACGCGTTCCAAGTCATGCTGTATGATAATTTTCCAGGCCTGCGACCAAGAATGATCAACATCTGGCTGGAGTCGGGAACAACCCCTCAGGAAGCCTTCGACTTGATGTCTGTTACGTCAAAGAAGGAACTTTTGCAACAATCTCAAGACATTGAAGGCTTGGTTTCTTTTTTAGATAGGGTAAAGGAGTGGATTGGTTTCAACGAAGTGTTCGTGGCTCCCTCTCTCCTATTCTCTATTGACGATAGCGAGATCAAGCTGCGAAACGAGTTGAGGGACGCTATTGCTACGGTTCCGAAGGAAGGTGCTACAGCTGCGCAGGAGAAGGAAAAGAAGGAGGCTATGGAAACGTTGCTGGAGGACAAAACCATAAGTATGTTAATGACGGGCAAGCGTCTGGCTTCGATGTCGAAGGACGAGGCCCTTGTGACGCTGCTGAAGGACAAGACTGAGGCTAAGCAAGCGATGGATGATTTTATTGGAAGCCTGCTGGCGAGTACTGAAGGCGCGACGAGGCGGCGAGTTTTTTCATCGGATGCGTGACTCAGACATCATGAGGTCTCGCGCCGACACAATGCAGCAACAATTGTTGGTTGATACGCGAGATGAGTATGATGAGGTCGTATTCGGTCTGTGGTTGATTTCAGGATTGAGACCCGAAGAAGTGCACTACATGATGCCTTTCGCATTGGAGAAACTGTTCGATTCAGCGGCCGAACAACGCGAGGCGAGGCGGCGCAGCTATGAGTCGATCTCCAAGCATTGGCTGCGATATCTGGAGCTCTATAGCGATCGAGTGCGCGAATTGAGTGACGCGGCTCGCGTACTGGAGGAGAAACGCTGAAGTGGCTCGCGTGCTGAAGGAGTGGGTGTACTGAGTGACGATGACGCGGCTCGCGTGCTGGGAGAGAGCGAGCAAGAGCTAGAGTTGCTGTCGAACGATCTCCGAGAAGACGCAAGATGGAAGGGGCTTGCAGACAAGCTAGCACTTTGAGCAGCATCATTAAACACGTTGTAAATACAACACCAAGTGAAGCCCTGATCATCGTTTTTGCTCGCTCCTTTCTCTTATGCACTCACCAGTACAGAGTAGACACAATCCACAGCAGGCAAATAACGGCATGCAAGGCACAGCAAGCAACGAACGGCAAGACTTGGACCTCGCATGTACGTCCTTTCACTGATCATGCCAATTGCAGATGAGCATGTCAGTCCTACAACCATACGCAGCGCTACGCCGGTATCGTATGGTAAGCTCCAGCATGCTCACCAGATATTTCCGCCTCAGGTCCATCTTGCTTTGCATCGCCCATTTCGCCTTTCGGTCTTCGCCGGGTAAGAGCCTCAAGGTTATCGAGCTTGTCTCTTGCACGGTGCACATCAAGCAACAACAAAGCTCAATGCGCCAGGACGTTGGCGTTTTTGCAAAGAGCTCCTTCACACTCGGATTCAATCGGATACATACAGCAAAAGTGCTTCACTCGAACGAACAGCCTGCGCTCCATCATCGAGACTCCAACGTCAACAGTAGCCTACTGAGCGTCATAATGCATTGGTGCCAATTTGCATGGGTTCGCTTGACATTACCGATTGACATGCGAGGATCTCGCCCAACCCGTGTGTAAACAAAGGGTTTTGCTGGACAAACATCTCGAGATTACATCCTGGTTGCAGTTCCAAGTCATCTCATCTTCGTTCTCGTTTCCGTCTTGCTCGCCGCTTGCAGTGGCTTTGCCGCTATTCGTGCTGGAATGTGCAACTGGCTCGAGGGTAGGAGACTCACCGAAGTGCTCAGCTGCTGCGATCCAGTCTCACCCTCTGAAGCAATATAGCTCATAGGCGTCTCCCGCGGGGTCTGTAGTCTGGAGAGTGTATCGGCTCCATACAGTTGGTAGCAAACCGCACAGTTTTGCCGAAAGAGCCAGGGAATGGCTTGTCGAGGCCAAACTCGGGTACCGTTTCCTGCGACTTCTCGCGCAGCTTCTGCTTCATTGCTGAATGCTTCGGTGAAGCATTAGCGTTTGAGAATACAAGTTTGTCTTGCACGGACAGCTTCATTCGCGACTCAGTCGGAATGGGGAGCCATCCGTGCAAGACAAACGTGTAGGTCACCGTGCTTTCCGTCTCATTGCGATGCTCTTGACGCATTTCGCGCAACGCGCGGTGTGCTCGGTCATGATAGAGGCTCAGTTGCATATACACAAAGCTCACGCAAAGTACAACAACCAGATACCCCAATCACTTTTTTGATCTAGCCAGCACAACAGAGCACACACGAGTGACAGTGGAGATGAGGGTATACACCGGAACCACAAAAACGTTCACAAACCTTGAGCTCGTCGGGACAGCAATTCGCCGAGTAAAGAAAATGGCGTACGAGCGATCGTGGTATAGCCTTACGATCTCCGCTTGGCAATACTGAGCGGACACACATATCGTAAAGGTGAATGACCCGAACAGATATCGCGCCTACAGTTTGAGCGGAAGGGATCGTCCAGCACCGGCATTGCAGTGCGTGCGCCGACGTCACAAATAAAACTTGCGTGCACCAACAGATTGCAGAGCAACAGTTCCGTCTACACGCTGTCAGCAAAACACCACCGAGGTTTTTGTTGTGCCCACAAACGTAGCGGTATGCCGTTGTCTTCTACGCGGAGACCAGCAACCCTTCGCATGCCAAACGCCGTTCCAGCAGTTGAAGCATAGTATGAACTAATCGCGGTATACATTGGCCACTCTTCACAAGGATCCATCACCACTGTGCCCAAGCCACGAGCTGCACAATCAATCGACAGTTGTTTGCGCTGGACGGAAGGCTTCAAATCAAATCATGACGCCATTGCTCGAGCTGTGTCGCTCAACAGACGCCTCAGCAGCTGACCCAATGTCTCAAGAACGTCTTGCCGAGCGACGGCTAACGAGAAGTACAGTAGTTGAGCCGCCTTGTAAGGGGCTACGAGTACATGCAAAAAAATTCAGGACACACAACTGCTACGCCATGGGGTGGATGCATGAGTCACAACGAAGTTTCGTCTTCGGTGTATGCACGAAACGACTGGCCGACGAGATAGCAGCGACCATATAGAGAAGAGTTCGTGAGTTCGCGCACGAGGAAGACACCTTCAGCGAATAGAGATGGCTGAGTCGAAATTGTCTGTTGCTTCATCAATACTTGCGGCAATCTGCACGATGCGCTGACACAGGTGTTGCGTGATTGTCAGCAGGCACTGATAGTAGAATTGTAGCAACTGCACCGATGGATGGAGCGCACACGGGGCTGCGTTACAGCTGGTTAGCAGCACGTCAGCACCACGTCAGCAGTATGATGTTCTTTTATCGCAGCTGTAACGGGGTAGCCCTTACATGGAAGTTACGATTGTTCAACATTATTCTTTATTACCATTTCGCACAGTGGTAATGAAGAATAGTATGTTGAATATTCGAGTAACAACACCACTGGTTATAGTGATATTGTTGAGATAACCCAAAGGTCTACTGATTGATTGATATTATGATTATGTCAACCCGCCAATCGCTGCTAGACGCGCGCAATGGGTGGTGGGTAGTCGCCATCATACATGGTTTGGTATCAATATCATTACGGCAAGACAAGAAGTAAGAGACCTATATGAATCACCATATTAATACGGTTGTACTTTTCCCTCTTCTAAACTAAGTCAATTGGTACCTAGTCTTCCTCTGGGCGCGTACGGTGTACGTACGTTAATGAGGACACTAGTTCTCACTGCATTCAGTGAGAGATTACTATGCACTGCTGTCGGTGCTTAGTTGCAGTTTCCCGTAATAGAAGCGATTGATTGTTTATTGATGACCAATTGTTATCCAGCCCAGATCAACGCACAAATCACCGTCGTTCGCTAGTATTCTAGTATTACTAGAGACTTCTCGATACGACTTTACGTCCCAGTTCGGACTGCTTGGCATCACGAAACAGGACTTGCACATTCGAGATATTGCGCCTCTAGCAACAAGGCCACATTTTAACGCAGTTGCTGTGCACCACGTTTGCATATATTGATGCTGCAAGGAGAAGTACTCAGCACAACCATCCATCACTCCGGTAGTCATGTCAATCGCCCAAATGTCGACTAGAATCCAAACGGCGGCACGATAGTTTCAAAAATCTTTTCGGCCAGACAGGCACGCACCCGTGTCACCGAAGTCAACTAACACGTAAGCATCGTACATTTTGCGCCCAATGTCCCTTCATGACGCGCCAACAAAAGACATGGCGCTGGTCTTGAATGCATCATCCACGGGCTTCAGTTCTTAAATATGTCACTATAGCCGATCAGTGAGCCAAGTTCCACGACCTTCTTACGACCTGGACCCGTCTTGAGCTGCGTTCCACATTCCGCGACACTTGACTGCGATTCGCTGTAATGCTTTCATGATCAAAGATGCGGTCACTACACACACACATCTGGCCCGAACTGAGAAGACTGGAGGGTGCGAAGCCACCCATAGCCTTGTCAGGCTAGCAGCTACCACATTTGTAATGTTGAGACGATTGGTCACATCATATTAGATTTTGGTAATTAACATTTTAATCCAGGAAGTTATTATTGTTGCATTTGATAGTCGCATGGATGATATAAATTATATGATATTTAAATAACGATAAAAATACCGAAATCATGTCAAAGAGCTTAATAAAAGTAAAATTTATACCCGTTTGAGTCGATATCAGTACAAGAATAGGGAGTCAAACCGATTAGACGTCATAAATTATCAAGCAATACGTAAAAGCAAAGATGTAAAATATGTACTTTCAATCAAAAATCGGAAAGATAAGAATAAGTACATTACATGATAGGATGATTCAACACTCTGAATAAAATAGAAGGAATATCTTACATTCTGCATTCCAACATGCAAGGAAAGTATCTACTATTTTGAAAGTAAATTTTATTTGTATGATCCTTCTTGACATATCAGTTCAGAAGCTAGTATTCTCTTAATTGTTGTTGCTGTAAAGCTAATAATGCTCCATTTACAACTAAAAACAATAATTTAATCATTCACAAGAAACGAAGAATTACCTTTCGATTTATTAACACGCACTTCATGTCTTTTCTAACATTCCAAAACTAGCCTCCATGTATGCTCGAGTTTGCTACGAATATCTTTCAACATCGTGGCTGCAAGTCGATTTTGGCGGATCTCTATCGATTTGTCAAGTGGAGCCGGCACTACATTGATCACACACAGCGGCCTGCCAACGCCTTTTGCATGTTTGGACAGCGCCGAGACTATAGTGGCGTCCCAGTGGCTAAATGATTCGACTAGTGAGATGTACAGGAGCAATGTAACGGGGCAGCCCGTTACATGAAATTGTCACTTTAAGGAAAGTGACAATAAAGAATATAAGGATGGATATTCTTTAAACAATATCACCGAAGTGGTGATATTGAAGGGTCGACCAAAGGGTCTGTTCATTGGTTGATATCGTGATGATATCAACCAACCAATCGCCGCGAGACGCGCGCAATGAGTGGTGACGAGACGTCACCATACACTCAGTTATATTAGTATAGTTAAACTAAGTCAAACAGAGAGACAGTAGTTGAAAGACTTAATTATATTAATACAACAGTTCTACTTTTACCCTACCTACGCTTCCTCGCTTGCCACGTGTACGTCCGTCGGGGCACCCAAAACCCTTGCGTTAAGTTCACGCAAGGGTGTGCCCCGTTACAAGCAAGAGAAGGACTAAGTTTGTTGGTAATTGTACAGGAGCAAGAGAAGGACCAAGTTTGCTGGTAATCGTCGCTAACAGATGATTGAGCGTCACAACTTTGAATGCACTCACTGGCTGCACCTTGTGCTCGCATGCCGACATGAATTGTACCGGGGCTTCAAGATTTCCCTATCGCGTTCACTTGCTGTTTTATTCTGCTGCAACTCGGCACTACTATCGCCATACGTTTGCGAACATATGTGGCACGTAAGTTCGTGAACCAAGCGTCTTCACGATTTGTCCGCAGCGTGTTTCTCCGATGTGCGAGCCCAAACATCCACTGCTAAAAATTGTTATCAGGAATAAAAACTGGTGAAATATCCGCCATCCTCGTCATTGCGGGGAAATATCGTCGACTTTTCGGCTAATTGAGCTATCTTCCGTGCTTTCTTCTTGCGTTTTCTCGCAAATAATACCAACTAACGAGCAGATTATGTGGTCAATATTAGTGTACGACATTCGATCAGATCAATTAGCAGAGTAGTTTCCTATTTTTTCCTCTTCAGGAACTCGTTGATTTTCTCCTATAGAGTGTTGTACAGAAACGTTTAACCGAGCTTTGAATACTCTAGCTGATCTAGGCAAAACTTGTGTCCAATGACTGAAAAGTATGTTTGCCGGTGAGACCTGAAAAGAAGAGTGACTGCGAACGGAAAACGCAAAGCGATTTTAATCCTCCGTACAACGCGCTAAGAGCAATTCGCACTAAACCTCGAGAAATTGCTCTTGCAATATAGGTGCGCCTTCTCATTACGAGAGGACATTGTTTCATGTTTCTTGACCAAAATGTATGTGCTCGCAAGGTTGTGAGTAAATTTCTTCGTCACGCCGATGTTTATTTTTAACTACGCACGGTGTGTCTGGAAATTGTTTCTATTGGAACATACATGCTCACCCGGAGACGGCTATCCGATGAATGCATACGTGCACTGGTATGGCAAAGATATCAGTGGTGGGGCGTAAGGTGAATGTGTAACCTTCTCGGCAGCTATAATCCGGATATGTGTGTATGTAACCCACGCAGATGTGAATTGCTACAGGGTAAAACTATGTCATGATGAAGTAACTTTGACTTGTTCGACCTTTCTTGAATCTTGTCCTTGCAAAACATTCACATACATACCAGGTATATGTTTTTCTTCTACCTTAGACACATAAGGACTTTCAAACCCTTTCACGAGCCTATTTTTAGTTTGGTGTCATTGATCGCCCTTTGTCGTTGATGTTGTCGCATTTGTGAGACCATTTGTAACGGGGTTACTTGTCGACTGGTAGTCGACAATGGGTGTGGTGCACACAAGGGATGGGATCGCCTTCAAAGTAATATTAGAACACAAGTATCAAGTTCGCGTAATAAAAAAATTAATATTGTTTTTATTTTTAAAAATTGATAAACTGTCAACCAATGATTACGAGATCTTTTAAGAGGTTTATTTAGGACATTAGTGAGCAATTTAAATACTTTGTTCTAAGGTGTTCTTTTAGGTTAAGAAAAGACAAAAAATCAGCTCCCATTGTTGATCAACAAAAGACACGTGCCTTGCTGAGGCGTCTTGTGACCGTTAAGGAGGCAGCAACGCCTTGTTAAGGCAGCTACTCCTTGTGCACTCAGTGCGTTTGATTCTTTGAATCGTTTGGTCCCCCTGGAACAAAGACCGTAAGCTCTTTGAGCTTGTTGACTCTTTGAGTCGGGTTTATTGAACCACCCTTTAGCTCTCGGAGCTGTTGATTCTATGAGTCGGGTTCGTAGAACCAAAGTTGCTCATTGAGCGTTAAGCCTTCCTCTGACTTAAAGTGCTGTGTAGCTCCGCTACACTTGGTAGCACTTGTAGTCAATATAAGCCTGATTTGGTAACGATTGATCCTCTGTGAGGATGGAGCAATACACACACCGCTCTGAGGCTCAAAAGGTCGCGCTTGAGAAGCTGACCGCGGCCGTAGGCCCAGAATATGTGGAGTTTCTAGCAGCACAAGGTCCCGGTGTGCTCAATGCACGAGTCGAGACCTTCATGCAGTATATAACGGCCTTTCTAGGGCAGTTCAAAACCAAGTAGCGTTGGCTATGCCAACAAGCTACATGTCGATGCCACGAGAAGGGGCTAAGCATCGCCCCCCTTCGGGTGGACGTTAAACATTACTCCGGGAAGGAGGAGGAAAACCTGACCATCTGGACCCGTGAGATTGAGATGGCCATGAGCTCTGGCCTTATCTCACTGGAGTACCATCCGGTCTTGCTGGCTATTTCCAAGCTCGATGGAAGAGCTAGAGAGTGGGCTCTGACGTGTGGCACGTCGGTCGACTTGGCGTTTCCCACATGGGATTCGCTCAAGTTAGACCTTTTGCGAGTTTTCTCGCACCTAACTAGGCTTACCGCGTGCGCTCACGCTTCTTGTCTACCCGTCAGGGTAAGAATGAGCTAACGGACTATGTCCAAGAGTTGAGAACTCTGATGGCTGCTATGCAGTCTGAACCTCATCCTGAGACATTCTGTGTGACTGTCTTCATGGAGGGTCTTCGTAATGGCGTTGCCAGGACCGAGGTGTTTCGGGTCCATCCCTCTACATTTAAGGAAGCTGTTAGCATCGCTCAAAATGCTGAGCACAAATTTAAGTCGGCCAGACTTGGTTGCAATGGGTACAACCCAAGCTTTGCGAGGGCGACCTCTGCGAGCACCTCGGCTTACTGTAAGCCAGAACTGATGGATCTCAGCCATGATGAAGATGAAGGTGAAGCGGAGCTTCATGTTGCCGAGCAACGACAGGAAGTGAGACGCTGTTATATGTGCGGAAGCACTAAAGACTTGCGTCCCACTTCTCCTTTGCGTAAGCAAAAACCAACTCATATGGGGCGAAACCCCATCCACAACTAGAAATATGGTATGGCACGGAGAAACGTCGACACCCAGTAGGTGCGGGGCGCCCTACTGGGGTAGAACTGAGTTCTGTTGCTTCTCTGCGAGGTAGAGTGAAACAGGTTTTAGCCCCACTGAGCTCTGTGCCCGCCAACACAGAGCGTGGATACAAGCCAGGCTCGTTAGTCGCCGAGGCGAAAATAAAAAGGCTTTGAGAAGCATTGATCGATCCTAATCAACTCCGGAGCATCATGAAATTATGCTCGACGTCGTTTCCTTAAGGGACGTCAGCGATATGCTGAAGCGCTCAAAGTGCATGAAGTTGATTCGATCACCGTTCGTTTAGCGACTGGTAGTCGCTTCACGGTGCCTAAATTTCCGTTGAACTTAGGTGTAAAGTTTTTGGACTTTGACAGCATTGAACGCTGTCTTGTCCTCGATTTGGATTCGAGATATGATTTCATCCTCGGTATGGCTTGGCTTGAACGCCATGAGCCATGGATTGATTGGAGGTCTAAGACCTTAGGCGCCACGCTCAATGTTTCTAGCGAAGCTTTGGAGAGTCGTGAAACCACCTTTTCTAGGCAAAAAAGCGCTATTGGCGCGAGCCATTGACGGAAGATGCCAATGTGCTGGACATTGGCATGTTAGAGTTAATTAACTCCAATGTCAATGACATCAATATTGAGCGGAGCTCTTTCACCGTATGTGAAGAGAGTTATACTCCGTTGAGTGATACTCGTTGTGATACTGAGTCACTGCATGCTGCAGGCATGGTTAGCCTAGGGCCGAGACATCAAGAATGAAATTCCTCTGATTTGAGTGGAGTGGCACGTGAAATTCCACCGAGTGAGGGCGGCCGAGGTGGCACCTCACTGAATGTCGGTATGACATTGATGGCGAGAAGCCATAGTGTACAGGGCTAGGCCCGGATGCTGTACGTGAAGTGGTAACTGTAAATACAATGTGTGAAGTGTTCGAGTTGCGTAACACTTCACCAGATGTCGTTCAAGACATGAGCTCTCGTATAGAGCGTGCCAAGATAAATAGCAACCACGGGGACCCTACTGTTCCGTCCTCTAGGAGGCGTAAGGTTTATTTGAAGAAACAATCCCAGCGTAGGGTGGCAACTGTTTAGCGCCCAACGTCTAAGAAGTCACGATGTGACAATAGTAATTATACACTATATACACTTGTCGATGGGTTGACAGGCCAGATTGATGGCAATATTAGTATTGGGACTCTTCCATCCTTCGATAATCTCTTTGACTTAGACGACATGTCTGACGGCGAATTTAGCCAAGCCTTACAGGCAGGAGAATTATCCGAGTTAGTGGTCATTCGGCCGGATATTGA